>VZRS01010050.1:276464-296771 GCA_013398055.1 Ifrita kowaldi | reverse complement strand
GGTGCGAACAGCCCGACTCGCACGGGGTCGTTGGATCATTCCCGCATCTGGACTAATAAATGGCAACTGCAGTTAATGGAGAACAATGAATCTTGGAACAAAGGGGGAAAAATAGCGCATCTGCTGAAGGAAAGATGTGCCGAATACTGATTAGGAAAGAGATCTGGGAGTTGTTGGGGAAAATCTCTAAAGCATTCAGCTTAATGTGCAACTGCAGAGAAAAGGGCAAGCAGAACGCTGGCTTGTAGTGCTGGGGGAAGGCAATATAAATCAAAGCAGCTGCCTTTGTTTCCATCAGGCATTGGTTTGACATCACCCAAAGAGCTGAACTTTATTTGCTATTGGCCACTCTGGCTTCAGAAGAATGTGTTTCTTACTGGAGGGGATTTGCTGTGCACTAAAGTAAATTACCATCTTCTGCATTTTAAGATAACGCAGAGGAAGAAACAGAACAAAAATCAGCTCATTAAGAAGTAAAGCGAGCGCTCTGATTGGGGCAATTGTTGTCAGAGAAGAGCAGTCTACAACTTGACCTGAGGTTCAGTTTCAGGAGAAAGAGAGGATGTGGAAATATTACCTAAAACGTGGTTAATTCAGATTGAGAAATAAGTGTTTTGTTGAAAATCTCATTTTGTGCAACTCTGAAATGATGTGAGTTATCGCTACAAGGACAGCAAACGATAGAGGAAAATGTAACTGCTGGGGAATGAAAAGCCCAGAATAATGAGCTCAGTGCTCTTATCTGCTTACCAGCATTTGGATTTTGTCGTGTTTTAATTTTACAAGATTCCCAGACCAAAGGAGAGACGATGCTTAACCCAAAACTTACAGCAGGACCTGCTGCAGCTTCTGGGGGCCGTTCTCTCAGCACTGCCATCGCAGCTCCTTCCATAGAGAAGTTGTTGATTCAGCTACAAATAATCCCTGCTGGTTGGAAACCTGGAGTGCAAAATTCCAGCTCCAATTCAGCCACAGGGGCTGTAAAATGAGACATAAAGGAGGTATTTTACACAACAAGAATTTGCCCCTTCTATTCATGTGTGCAGTAGGGATATGGGAACCTAACAAGTTTTGTTACAGCCTCGAGTTCCACCAGGGGAAATTTGGGTCAGATATTAGGACTTGGGTTGGATATTAGGAAATATTTCTTCACTTGAAGGGCAGCCAGGCATCGAAACAGGCTGCCAGGGAAGTAGTGGGATGACCAACCCCGGAGGGATTTAACAAATGTGTGGATGTGGCACTTGGGGACAGGGGGAAGTGGTGGCCTTGGCAGTGCTTGGGGAATGGTGGGACCCTATGATCTCAAGGGATTTTCCAGTTTTAATGGTTCCATGATTTTTACTGGGTTAGAAAAAATATCTAGAACATTTATCTTCTTTTCTTCTTTATACACTTTGAACTCCAAGTCCCTCCCATGGGCTTGGAGGTCAAAGCCCAAAACTCACTCGGCTTTCTCCAAAACCTTCTCCATACGAGGAAAACTAAAGGCACAGCGGGAACAACAGCTCTGAGCACCCTGTGTGGTTGTGCTGTGTCTGCAGTGGAGCAGTGACAGCTGCCCTGATGTGCTCCCTCATCCCTGGGTAACTTTTCACACAATCCCAGGATCACTGAGGTTGGAAAAGCCCTGAAGGACCATTGAGTCCACACCCTGCCTGATCCCCACGCTGAGCACCGAGTGCCACATCCAGCCCTTCCTTGGGCACCTCCAGGGATGGAGACTCCAAACCTCCCTGGGCAGCCCCTGCCAAGGCCTGAGCACCCTTTCCATGGGGAAATTCCTGCTGATGTCCAACCTGAGCCTCCCCTGGCACAGCAGAGCCCAACCTCCCCTGGCTGCCCTCTCGTGTCAGGGAATTGTGCAGAGCCACAAGGTCCCCCCTGAGCTTCTTTTTCCCATTTTCCATTTCTATCCAGCCCCAAAACCTCTCAGAACAACTCACTATCACCAACAGGGCACTTCTCACCTCCCTGTCCATCCATCCCCTGTCTCAGTTTCTGACTCTGATGTATTATTTTTCAGAATTATTCCAATTGAAGTCAAACAGCGAGAATAAATTAGAGAAGAGTGGTGAGCTGAACAGTTTTCACTTTAACAGTATTTTAATAATCAGCAAAGTCACCCATGTATAGTAATGATAAATGGCTTTGCTACAGGCAAATATAAACTTTACAAGTATAATAAATATTTCTGCTTGGCTAAGAAAACTGAAATACTGGAAACTGTTTAAATATGTGCATCAAAATGAATGAAGATGAAAAACTGGGGAATATTTTAAAAATAGCTTAAGTTTTTTTTGTGAATTAAATCTCAACCTGTCTTTACAGAAACAGGGATTTGGGTCACTGATGTATTTATGGTCTAGCTGAAATCAAGGAGATTTTGGTATCACATAGGTACACAACTTAGGTTTATTTCTTTCCATGTTGCTGTTATTGAGGTGGGATTAAAAGATTCAGGGTTATTTTAAAGAAATATGTCCATTTCAGATTTTTCAGCTAGGGATTTGCTTGTGGCACACTATGTTGTTGAGTCAATAAAACCCACATTTTTTATAGGAGAGCTCTTTTTTTTTTTTGAGAAGTACAGATGTGATCCATATCAAAGACCGTATTTATCAGAGATAGAACGAGATTTTTACAACAGCCCTGCAAAATTAGCTGTTAGAAATTCCCACTTCCCATCAGCAGCCAAGGGATGAGGGAACTTAATATCGTGGTACCAGGAATGGCCTGGTATGAAAATACAGGTGACAAACCCAGAAAATGGTAACAGTTAATGGTAATATTAAACGGTAAGTAATTAATGGTAATAACTTTATTAGGTTCTTTAATCCCATTTAGGGTGGGTTGGAAGTTAGCAGGGAGAAAAGGAAGAGCTTTGCCCCACTTGAAAATTGGGATTCCAAGCTGGCTTCCAGCTCTGTTGTCAGTGCTTGTGACACCAGCCTCTCACTCATCCTGCAGAGGACATTTTCCAGCTTTATTCAATTTTCTTTCCAAAGTTATTACATTTCTCTCCTGCTAAGAACCATCTAACTTCAGTCAGAGCATCCAGCTGCAGCAGCCTGGTTTTCATCTGGCTCTTTTCCCCCTGGATATTGTCAGTCACTTCCATCTCAGCAGCCCTTTATGTCAGGCGTGTTTCATCCAGGCTTTCCCAATATTTTACAGAGAGGTGCAGTTTTTTATATGACTTTAGAATAAATGCCAGGGCGTTCCTGCATCTCCCTGTGTATGTTTCCAACGTGTTTTTCTTTCCACTGACTTGTATTGATTTTTCCCTGTGCATCTTTTGTTTCGCTTTGGTGGTAGAAGTGGTGGATGGGGAAAAAAGCTTTCCAGTTTCTGCTTCTGTTTTTATTTCTTCATCACCTTTTCCCTTCTTTCTCTTTGCTTCCCAGCTCTGTCTCCACAGGAGTGACAAGGCACCGCTCAGGGTTGATGTCACCAGTATTTGCACTTCCTCTGCGAGGGACAAATGTCAGGGAAACAGGTGCAGAATAATCTTCTGCCAACACCATAATCCCCATTGTGGAAGATGTTTGCAAGGTCAAATTATAACAAAGGATTTGTGTATTTTCCAAATCTGGCCCTGGAGAAGAGTGGCATCATTCAACATGTCCTTAGGACAAGGAAGGCTGGAAATCTGAAGTTGACCTTTTGATCTCAACTGTAAGTTTGAAATAAAATCTTGCTGATTTTCTCCTCCAATTTTGTTTTATATTTCCTTCTGTATTCTTTGATGTGTGGGTATGACTCCTGGAAGTGCAATTCCTGTCAGGAATAAGCAGCATTTTGGCTTTGCACCAAATAAAGGGAGGATGCTGTGCTGCAGGAGGGTTTTGGGCACCATTCTGGTTCACTGCCCTCTCCTCCTGACTTTTCAACTCTGCTGAATAATTTCACTCAATTCTGATTTGTGTAATCGTTGAGGACAAAAATCATTCTCTGAGACGCAGCAGCTCTCTAATTCCTGTGTGGCTGCTCTGTGGGTTTATAGCAGATAAGGCACTCAGAGCTGGGAGGATAAAAACGAGAGCAGGTTTGTGTGCTGGGGCAGAGCTGGGAGCACGGGCTGACCCCTTCCCGTGGCCCTGTTGGGGAGCCAGTGCTCAAACTGTGACTCAAATTGACTTCAGTGCAGGAAGGAGCACACTCAGGAGCCCAATACCCAAATAAAGATGATTAAAGGGAACACTGCCACCCTTTCACTCCCTCATTCTGTAAGAGTACACACAGACTCAGAGCCTGATTGCCAGGGATGCTCAAGAGGTACTCAGAGCACTATAAAATTGCCTGTACATGTCACTGATGCTTTTGGGATCCAACCAGCTCCTGGTTCCTCCCTGGGCAGCCTGGGGGTGGCTGCAGAGTGAGCCAGGAGCTCCTGCCCGGTGTGGGGCAGTTTTGGAGACCTGATCCTGCCCCTTCCATCCCCAGGGGTCACGGCTCCCTCCTGCTCCGTGCCTTGTGAGAGGTGTAGGGCACCCCACTGCCCATCCTTAGGGGAATTTTGGTTTGGTCCTGATTTGTGATGCGTGATTGACTAAGAACACAACATTTCTGTCAGGAACAGGAAATGCCTTTATGGAGTTCTCACTTCATAAAACACAAGGATCTCTTTATTTTTTCTTAGACAAGAAGGAATCTGTGGATCCACTGCTCAGAAGGGAGGTGAGTCACACTCTGCTCTCTCTAGAAAGGCCTCTGATGAGTTTTCCAATCGTTTTTTTCTGCTTGAGACACCCATTTTATTGCTCTTGCTGCCATAAATAGTGCTGGTATTCCTGCTGGGCACGGCACAAGCCTTTCCTGACGGGGCAGCAGGAGATTCCCAGCAGAAGGAATTCACAAGCACCAGCCACGCTGGGAACACCTCGCGTCCCTTGTCTGTTTGCACAGGGGAATGGTGCAGGCAGTGGGGAGTAATTAGGATTGATTCCTGCTGTCTTGGTGGCACACATGGATTCTCCTATAATTGAGAGAGACTCCACTGATGGAATTGAGCTGATTAGGCTGAACAAAGTAATGCTGCATCCACATGCATCCTGCCTCCATGTAATTAGAATTGTTGGTCTTCCAAGAACAACTGGGAGCGGAACACCGGGAACTAAAGGATTCTGTTCATATTTAGGAGCACGCAGGTCCTTCCCCAAAGCACTTCTGGTCTAAAAGGAAAATTAAAGGTGAGAACAGCAAGAGAAAGAAGGAGGTGAAGTATTTTCCTGAGATTGTATCACAGGATGGTTGCTGTACTGGGTAGAATGGAAATGTCTCTGCTCCTGCATTTTTCTCACTCTGTTACATCCGAAGGCCTTAAGCCACTCTAGTACAGGCACCTTTTAATTTATTTATTTTTAATGTCTCTCTGCCTTTAAAAGCAAAAATAAATCTACTGGCTTGTAAAGGGGGACTGAAAGGATGGCAAACACCCGTGCAGGTGCATCCATCCCTGCATGATGTCACCTTGCTTTGAAAATCAACAAATTGTCAGTGCATCCATAATGGAAACACACAAAAGTTGGTATTTATTTGCAATTTGTTGTCTAGGAAGATTCTAACAAATCTCCTTTTTTTTTTTTTTTTTTACCCTGAACAGTGGTGTCCTCAGTCCTGGACAGGCGAAATCTCATGGCAAACCTCCTTAAAAAAAAAGGATTTTTTTTTTTGTTCTTCATTATTTATTGAGGTATTTGAAAGGTTTATGGCAAAAGGAGCTCTGCCATCCCACATTTACATAAGCTTCTTAGGGCAGACAATACCTTTGTTTGTTCCTGAATACACCATGTATTTTTCCTCCGTGTTTAAATGTGGATTCGCATTAGGGGATGATAAAAGCATTTGAAATTAAGCGGTTCCTGAGTTAACCACAGCACCTTCTTTCAATTAGGCCTTCCTACATTATAATAATCCCTATTTTGAGATTATTCCACTATGTAAATGGAAGATTATAAGCAAAAATGCTGAGAAAACCCCTCTCCCCCACCCAATTAACAATCTATCCTCTGAATCTTTTAGTGTAACACCTTTCAGCCTACTTGGATCCAGTTCTGCCTTTACCTCACTAAGTCTCACAAATGTTGCACACTGATGAAAGATTTCTGGGCACTGATGTTAAAACAGTTGGGTTTTGGCAAAATTTTTCAGTCCTCATCAACACCTGGGATTCAAAATTCAGGAGGATGAACTGCTAGAGCAAGATGGGCAGCTGAAGGAAGGGTATAGGGCTCCCTGAGGATGCTTTTATTTTATCAATATTTTCTAAAAAATACTCCCAACTGAATTTACCCTAAACAGAAAAAAGGGTTTACATGCCTCGCCAGTCTGTGTGTCTGTTTTGGGTTAAGTCTGAGTGATAAAGGCAAAAATATTATTTGTTAGAGATACTACTTAGTAGTCATGGTCTTTCAGAGCCCTGTGGAGGGGAATAATGCTCTGCAGCATCTTGGATTTCTGCTGTGCCAATTTCTTTCTTTCCTGCATCCAAACAGCTTTTGCTGGAGCAGCTGTAGGCTGGGGACTGCCTCTGCATCTCCTGGGTGCTGCATGTGAGGCTGGATGTGTTGGGGTGAGGTGCTGCCCTGCAGGAGAAGAAACCCCAGTGGATCCGGGGAACTTGTTCAAGGTGAAGGGAGTTCCTCACGGAATCTGAGGGTGGCTGTGTGTGAGGAAGACCAGAGGAAGCAGCAAGAGCCGTGGGATGAGGCTTGGAGGATGATTTTCCACATGGGCAGGTAGTGATGGATGGCAGGGAATGGTTTTAAACTAAAAGGGTGGGGATTTAGATTAGAGGATAGGAGGAAATTCCTCCCTGTGAGGGTGGGCGGGCCCTGGCACAGGGTGCCCAGAGAAGCTGTGGCTGCCCCTGGATCCCTGGCAGTGCCCAAGGCCAGGTTGGACACTGGGGCTTGGAGCAGCCTGGGACAGTGGAAGGTGTCCCTGCCCAGGGCAGGGGGTGGGGTGGGATGGGCTTTATGGTCCCTTCCAACCCAAACCATTCTGGGATTCTCTGACTCCGCTCTCTTCCAGGTGTTCTGCTGACCCAGGGGCTGGCTGAGTGTCCCTGGCATCTGCTGCAGGACACTTATCCCACGTCTTGCAGGCAGATTCTTGGAAGGACTCAGGTCACTTTGTGCTCTCAGGGACACGAACAGCGCTGAAATCACAAAATCACTGCACATCATAAAACATCTCCTCCACCTTGTGCACAGCTCTGCTTCCCCAGTCACTGGCACTTTTTCTAAATATCCATTTAATGTCAGCTTCATTTGTTTTAATTCACTCCAATGTCCCAAACCAGCAGCAGCTGACACACCTATTCCTGCAATTAGTGCAATCTTGGTCCTACATGATAATCTTTTCCCCAGGCTCCGAGAAGTGCATTTAGAAGAGAACCGGCTCTCAGTCGAGTTCAGGGTAACTGGAAGCGATGCAACCTTCAGGAGCAAATCCTGATGGAAAAATACCATGTAATCGAATTTTCAGGTGGAGGGACAGACAGTAGAATCCCAGATTTCACCTTTTCTGCACTGAAATTGGAGGTACAATGCTCTATTCAGTAATAAAACGCTGTCTGTTCATCACAGACACTTTGTTCTGTCACTGTGCCATGGTGACCTGATGCTTTTCTGGTGAATTCAGGAGTTCTGGCCAAGTTCTTAACTGATCACACCAAACCTTTGTATCTTCTCCAGACTGAGAGCACTGCTTGAGGAGAGAGCTGGTGTATCCTGTAGGGAAGGACAATCTTTGCAGAGAAAGGTCTTCTCTGTGTTTCATTTTGTGCCTCCAGAACCACTCTGACACTGATATCTGTACTCAAGGTCTGATGAGCGTGGATTGATTTATTTGGGAAGCTCCCACAGTGGCTTTGCCCATGGAGCCATATCTCCTGCTCATGAGCCTCCTTCCACAACAGCTATGCATCAGAAAGGTTTTATCAACCTCAGGCAGTGCAGAGCAGCACAAAACCAGCCTTGAGGCATCCAGCTTCACATCAGAAGAATTTCTGTCAGCTGAAAACCCGGGATCGTTTCACAGACCTGAGCGTGTGCTTGTGGTGCTTCCAAAAGAAATGATGTGCTTGTGTGTCACTGCAGCATCACTCAGCGCCTGGCCAGCCCTGGCCTGGTGACATAGCTCAGGGATTGCCCCCATCCCCTCTCTCCCAGTCCGTGAGCTTTGCTGATCTGAATTTGGAGTTATCACAGGCGCATAAACAAACATCAGTACCTCGTGTCAGTCGAACACCGGCAGCCAGACCACTCTGGTGGTCCCACTGCTCTGGAGGAGCTCTGGCACCAGGAGAGGGCACCAGAAGCCCTGACTCTCTCCCGGTGTGGCCCAGGGCTGGAATAGGGGTGGAATTTCCTGCAATCCAACCATTTCTCTTCCTTCATTCCAGTGTCCAGCAATACCTCACGCTCTGACCTGGAAACGCTGCGGTTTTACCTCCGAGAGCTTGCAGTGAGTTAAATTTTCCTACAGGCACTATTGAGGGGACAAATATTCCTCTAGAGGCTGCCATTCCAGGCTGGCATTACCCAGTGCGCTGATCAGCAGCTCCAGCAGGGAGCTGAAGATCTCCTCGGCAGGAGGAGTGAAGTGCAGACAATCTCGTTCCTGCCACAAAGGTGTGTACTCCACCAGGGAAACAGCGCCGGGGAATTTGCCTTTCCTCTTCTCTCCCGTGGAGACTGTGTGAATTGGCTCGTGATGGTTTTGTTCTCTGCTTAAATCTTGCAATCTGATTTACAGCCTTCGAAGAGTCTGAGGCAAACTGTGCAGCTGAATAAAGAGGGAGGGAGCAGCGAGTGATCCAAGGGTGCTCGGGGGAGAAGCAGAGAGGAGCTGCTCCATGGATGGGCTGCAGAGAAGGTGGGATAGAAAGCCCTTGGAGAGATTAATCATCTCTTTTGCCCTTTTTGCAATCAGCCGCATTTTCCTGGCCTGCTCACACGAGTCCATGTGTCTGCCAGCTGCCTCTTGCAAGTTCGCTCTGAAAGAAGTCATTGAGTCCCTCTGAGAAAACTGCCTTGGCTCACGGGCTCAGAACACCAGACTGACTCCACACAGGGCTGGAGCTCCAAAAACCCCAGTCTGATCTGCCAAGCAAGGAACGGGAAGCAGAGGTTTGGAGGATGCATGTTATCCCAGATGAAATAACACACTGGGAATTATTATCTCCAGCCTTAGAGCACTCAGAGTTGCTGAATTTCCTCAGGTGTCCTTCTCCAAATCACCACCGTCATCCTGGCACAGGTTTATAGCTTCAGGTCTTTGATCCTGCAACTTCAGGAAATGAATGAAATGAAATTTAAGAAAATGAAATGGATTGGAGACACACAAGGAATGTCCTAATGAGACATGCACCAGGTGAAATTGTCTCTGCGTGTGACGAGGCGTCTCCTCAGGCAAAACCTCTGGCATTCCGCAGGGTGATGCTGCACATGCCTGCAGGTGGTGACAGAAATTCACACCAGCACGCTTTCCTGCGGATATGGCCATCCCAGGAATTCCTCTGTGACAGTGCTCTTGGCTCTCCGTGCTTATTTAATGTATCTCTGAGATAACATCCTCATCTTTATGCAGCTTTGAAGCTGCACAGAGGGATTCCCTGTCTACCTGCCCTCCTTGCACATCCAGGATTCAGGAGCTCAGCAGCCCTTGGACAGCCCGTTTCCATAACAACAGAGGAGAAAAAAACCTGAGAAGCACTTGGTAACTGCATGCAGGGCTGGCTGGTGTGGTGTCCAGAGGGGCATCAGGCCTCCCGAACTCCCCCAGGCTGGGAGGAGACCCCAGAGCATTCCCTTCTCCTCCCACCAGCCCCTCCTCCCACCTCCTTTGAGGGAAACTTAAATTCTGTCGTGGTGGGAACTGGAATGAGCTCAGCTCTGACCCTCACACGAGGGGCTGGTGGCTTTCAGCTCCAGCAGTTAATTTTTACCCACTATCCTTTTGCTGTGCATCCTCTTTCCCCCCTCTTCCCGAGGGGGAGCAGACTCAGCCCCCTGTGCAGACTCTCCAGGCACCCCCTGCTCCCCGGGGACCCTGAGCTGTGTTTAAGGAGCACCCAGGAGGTGTCTGGGAGCCCGGATTAAAGGCCTCTCTGGCCAGTGAGCCCTTCACAGTGCCATGGGCATCATGGAATCACAGAACAGAACGCCAGGATGGTGAAAAAACCCCTTTTAGTCTATAAAACACACAGTTGTATTGCCAACATTCCCCATTCCACCGTCATTGTTTGTACCAGCCTCTGCCTGATTTCTGTGTTTTTGGATCTTGTCTCAGGAGTGAGCGCTCAGCCCACATAACACTGAACTCGTGGTCATTATTGCAACAGAAATAATAACAAATAATTCTGCAAGCAAAACAAATCCTGTGCAAATTGGATGGCAGAGATGCCTCTCTAGCAGCTTTAATTTAAGGCAGTTCGGTGTTTTTCTCCTGGCTCAGAAGTGACTCGTTCACTTAACGAGCAGGAGTCTCGTTCTGATCAATTTGTCCCAGTTTCACAGGGGTATCACTGCCCTGCTCAGCAGCATCACTCCTGATTTATCCCAGCACTCCAAATGTGCTTGTCTCTTACTCAGCCATCCTTCTTTATTAATTCCAGCTTGTCTCTGCCCTTTCTGGCACCCATAACTCCAGAGGCACAAGTGGGAGCACTCACTCAGCACAGGTGAAAAGGCAGCTGCCAATTAAATCCCTGTAATTCAGTGTCATTCCCAGCCCAGACAGAGACCCCGGTGTGGGATCAATCCATTTATCTTCTCCTTAGGTCACTCTCCAAGCCAATAACCTCATCAGCGTAAACACCCTTAAGCTCCCTTATCCTCTTCATCACAGTTTAAGCCATATTTTACTTTCTCTTGCCTTTTGCATGCTGAACTTGCAATTTCCGCATCGCCTTGCCCCATTTATCCCACTGACTTTGCAGCCACCCCGCAGAGTGAATGGAAATCTCTGGCTTCCCACTTTTCCACCCAATTTCCTCGTTTTCTCTGGTGCGCCAAAGCAGATTTTCTGGGAAACACATAAGCAAAGTTTCCCTGGTCATGAAGGGTAACTAATGCTTAGGACAAAGATCAATTAATTATCTTGAAGGATAAATATTTGCCATAAAACTGTAGGGAAAATGTTGTATTTCACCTGTTCTGTTGTCATGATCAGTTTCTAATGAACTAATACACAACATATTTTAAAGAGACAGCATAGTTCCTATCTAAGACTATTCAATTTTGAGCTACATTGGTCAATTGATATGTTAGGAACCATAACAGGTGCCCCCAGGGGTTATCTTGGCTTTATTACAGTGGTATTTAAACCCAGCCTTGGCTGAGTGGTCTGTGACCACATCTAGGCCTGGCTTAAAAGAGGCTTTGTCAGCACAGGGCTTGCCACAGTCCTCAAAACCCCCTCTGGAGATCCACAGCCACAAATGTGCTGCATCTTGCTCAGTGTTTTAAGTTCAAATACCATCTTTTAATGAGAAAACATGAGTGAAAACACTGAGGTGTAAGTATTTCTCACTGGTTTTTGGTTTGTTTTTTTTCCCCCAGTGTATGAATCACTGGCAGCATTCACACCTCCAGCCATTGCTTTGAATATTTCAGGGATTTTTTTGTGGTTTTAATTTGAAGACATGATTTTTTTTTTTTTTAATTTTATTTTCTCTCAGCTGCTCATGACAAACACAACTCCCTGCCCCATTTCACATTTCAATGCGGAACTTTAAAAGCGCTCGAGTGTTTCAGGTAAGTCAACACTGTCTTCTCCTTAAATCCATAACCTGGGTGGAAATTGGAGTATATTTCTAACTGTTGAGAGCTTTTTAACTAGCACTGCTCATATTTAATTAAAATTTAAATAATCTTAAACAGCAAATCATTCTCCTGCGCGTTCCTTGTGCCATCAACATGTCACCTTTGGACCCGTGGTGACACCTTTGCAGGCCCTGCTATGGTGTCACCTAAGGGTGGCCCGGTGACCCACCTGGGGTGGATTTACATCTCCAGCCTGGCACCAGAAGAAGCTGAGACAGCCCCCAAATTTTGCCAACTCCTTGGTCTTTCAGCGCCTTGTTTTGCGAGCTCGGAGCTGTGCCAGAGAGCAGCGGTGACAGGAGAAATTAAATTGCAGCGCGTCCCTCTGCCCATCTGGAAACAGCAATTCAGGCTGTTTCCCATTGACCTCACAAGATTAATTGGCAGTTGATAGCCTTTATATTCTAATTTTCCACCTAAGGGCCCTGCTGTGTTTCAACTGCTGGGCCTGCAGAAAGGCATCTCCGCGTGGAATGAAAACTTGTATGAGTGAAACAATTCCTATCTGCTTATTTTGAAGTCTTATTTTGTCCTTTCATCCCTGATTACTCCAGCTTTGGACAGACAGGTTAGCTTACAAGGATTTCCTTTTTCCGTGGTTTGTGTCAGGGTTTTTTTGGCTTTACTTTTGCTGCAGCTGCATTATTTAACATCCTTCTCTTTATTTTCACTCAGTTCAATCTCTTGGCAATAAGGGTGGAGAACAAATTGATTTTCAAGACATATATAAGATTATATGACTGACTATTGCAAGAAGAGAAAATACAGTCCCTTAGTCCTTTACAAACTAGGCGATAATTAACAAGTGAATGCTGCAACTATTTAGACTGGGATGAGATGTAGTCAGGTAGGAAAGCCAGAAAAAAGTAAAATTTGGAAGAGTTTTTTGGTTTATTTAGAATTTGAAAGAAAATGGTAACTTCACCCTTCCTGCTCCCCCTACCAAGAAAATGTGTAAGGCTTTTAAAGTGGATGGCACAGGGAAGGAAACTCATTCTAGCAAAGGTAAGAGAAATACAAACAGTTTGAGTGTTCAGAGCTTTGCAGAGGTTTGAATATCCCTGTCTGGAAACAATTCCTCTTAGAAAAGTTCCTTTGGTACAGTGGTGATTACTGTCACCCTGGGAAAATGATGCCTGCCTTGCATTCCTGCCCAGAGGTTGGATGTTGGCATGGGGATTCCTTTCTCTGCTGGTTCTCTGAGGGATGTGTGCGACTCCTCAAGTGTGGAATATCTGCAGGGCTGTGCCATGGACCTCGGGAGGGCCCAGTTCTGTCAGCAGGCAGCGAAAACTCTGCAGAGTGTTGACAGCCAAACAGAGGTGTATCAGATCTGCCGGTTTTTAATCGTTACCCGTCTGTGTCACATGTGCATTTAGCTCCCAAAGGAGGCAGGACATGCTTAAAAAGTCCTTTCTGTTGTGCAATTCACTGCTTTAGTGTGTTCTGCAGAGCCACTGCCAGAGAAACTCATGTGAGCCCAGCACAAAAGGCAGGTGGCAGAAGGGCTGAGAAAGCAGTTTCACCACAGCTGAAATGTGGGAGCTGTTAGAGATGACAGAGACACTTAGAAAAGGATCCAGGATGAATTTCCAGCTGATGGAGAGTGTCAGAGTCAGATTAACTTCAGGGAGCTGGAATTCAGCTCAGCTTGGACTCCATGGTAACCCAAAATCATTGAATCAGTGTGTGCCTCAGCCCACCTGCAGGAGTCTGAACACAGGTGGATTTCACAGCAGTTTTTCCCTGGTTTTGCTTCCCTTCCCAGTTGGAATTACTCAGACAAGGATGCTTTTGTAGGATGACATCTATCTACTTCTGCTGTTGATTTCTGAGGGAGCAAATTACCTCCTCCAGGAATTTTTGAAGCCCTCAAGCAGGATGTGGCTGTTGTAGCAGGATTTTTCCTGCTCCATCCCAGAGCTGGACTATACAGCAGGAATGAGGACAGATAGGACAAGATGTGCAGTTTGCTACAGCTGCAGCCACTTCAGAGTTAGACAGATCTCAAATCCAGTTTCCTTTTCCTGACAGGACTTGGATTAATGGGTTTCTTTTGAGGTCACCTTTGTGCATCCTTGGCTCATTCCAGGCCCTTCCTGGCCTGGATCTTCTGCTGAGTTGGGCTTTTGCCACTGCTGGTCATCAACCTTTGTGATCAACTGACAGGAGCTTCTTATATTCTACATCCCTGACTCAATCTTTTTCTTGAGCTAAAAAGTACTTTTAGGAAAAATATCTTGGCTCATAATGGCCCATCACAAATGCTTTACCACAACTAAGAAGATTTTTGCTAAAGGGTTAATTCAACTCTCTGCTTAGAAAAAAATATCAAAAAATACAAAAGCAATAGAGACTTTTTACACCTATTCCATATCCTCTGCTCATTCAGTTATGGATTTTGTAGCCCTCAAGCAGTTTAGGTTAAATCTGTGGCTCTCAAATCCCTCTCAGACTTATGTCCCACTCAGAGTGTAGGATCTCTGTAGAGATCCTTGTCCTTGCTCCATCCCACTGCATTTTCTGGATACTCTGGAAAAATCTCCTGCTTGCTCACAGCCAGCTGCCCAGGGGGTGAAAGTCACCCTGCACCACTACATTTACTCTTAGGTTTGATCTGAAAGTTTTGGAAGTATTCATCATTTCAATTTAGATACTCAAAAAAATTGCTAAGTATTGCCTGCACAGTCTATTGAAACTATTACTATATATTATCATAATTTACAAATATCATTCTGAATATCTGGGTAATCCCCAGCACTTTACACCCTTACTTTCATTCTTGCAAGAATATAATTTTTTGACTCACACTCATCATCTTGCCTTAGTGGCAACATTTCCAGTATTTACTGAGTGATTCTTACTTTCAATAAAATTTGTTGGGTTTCCATAACATGAATTTATATACATTCATAAAAGGTTGAAGGGTTTGCTTTTCTAACAGTGTTTTCCCAATTATTCTGTTTGATATTCCCATTACTAGTTTGTTTTTCTCATTGAATGTCTTTTCTGAAGGTCATTGAAGAGGGAGAAATCATTTATGTGCTCTGTTACGTGAGAATTGCCAATATTTTTAAAAGAAGCCTCATGTTGTTGGTCAAGCTATCACTTCCCCGCCTGCATAATAATTTTATATAACTGCTCATAGCCTGACTGTGCAAAAAAAATTGCTTTAATATGGAATTATTTGTATGCAGTTTTTTCCTCAGCCCTCTAGACTTCTATAACTTTGTCTGTCTGGTGGAATTTAAAAGCAGTCTGAGATGTAATCGGAAAACATGTATCATAGCTTGTAGTATTTAGAGGCAAATTGTCTGGACTGAAATCGCTGATGCAGGTGACCTATTGAACACCCTGCAAGGCCCCAGTCACATTAAATCGGTGAAGGAACACAGGGAGCACCAACTGGTTCAGCAAAACCCCATCTACTGTTTGGGAGGGGGGGTTGATGTGGATTTTAATGCAGGTTATGGTAATAAAATCAACTCCATGGACATAAAAAAATGGGAGAATACAAATGACAGCATTAGCCAAGACCACTGTTTGTCCCTGTCTTAGGAGATGTGAGCCATTTCTTCTTCTCTCATGAAAGCCAAATGAAGCCCAAGGCAATCATCCTGCTCACGTGTCTGCACAGTTTGGGAGGGGATCCCTGGTAATTCTGATTTAGCTGTTTATGTTCAGAACTGTGGCTGCTCGGTTTCAAGGGTAGCTACAATAATTCTGTAAATGTGTGCTGTTATTACAATCCAAACGGGTTGGGTTCCCAGCTAAAAATGTGCACAAACCATTTCTTTACAATCCTGGATTTTATTTCTTGTCTTTTATCAGTGTAGGGTTTTTGCAGTGGAAATTTGGGGGAATTTATGTCAGTTGTCCTTGAGAAAAAAAAATCCACAAAACATTTTATTCAGCAGTTGGTGAGCAATAGGTCTCATCTGCATCACTGGAAAACACGACTGCGCTCATGGAATATCCAGGCAAAGGCTCCATTCTCCACATCCCACCTCCACACTGGGCAGGGATCAGAGCTGCAAGGACCTTGTTGCTGAGGTTTTGTCCAGTGAGTAGCAGCTTTTGTTCAGGAACAGGAAATCTTTATTCCTGGGCCCCTTTAATCTCTTCCACAAACGAATGAGACCGATGCCATTGTCCTGATGTCGAGTCACGATTCCATTTCGCTAAATTTTGCAGCTTCCTCCTCCTGGGCTTTGTGCCAGTTCTGGCAGAGACCAAAGATGCATTTTCACACAGCTGTTTTTGTGAGGTGCACTCGCTTTTCCTCACAAACGTCCTTGTTCCTCTGCATGGCAGAGCACTGGACAGGGGCTGCTCCTCCATCCTCCCTGTGAGGGTGGGCAGGCCCTGGCACAGGGTGCCCAGAGCAGCTGGGGCTGCCCCTGGATCCCTGGCAGTGCCCAAGGCCAGGTTGGACAGGGTTTGGAGCAGCCTGGGACAGTGGAAGGTGTCCCTGCCCATGGCAGGGGGTGGCACTGGATGGGCTTTAGGTCCCTTCCCACCCAAACCATTCTGGGATTCTATGGAAAATCCAGAATGCTGTATTGTGGCACCACTGGATCTCAAACCACCCCGCCACAAATTCTGTAACAAAGGTGAGGCCCAGTTTTGCCCCAGCTTGAGTCCAAGGAATCTTCAATTGTTTTCTGCTGGATGAAGCGTTGCCCAGAGCTCAGTCAGTCTGTCCTGGAGCAGAGTACAAATTTGTGTGGAGCTTTCTGGTCCAGCTGGGAATTAAACCTAAATCCCCATCTCCAGGCTGAGCTCTCTCATCTCCTGCTGTGCCTGTTTTTCAAGGAAAAGAGACCACGATCTCCTTTTTTTGGTGGAAACAGATGGAAATATGTGGTTGGCCACAGGATACACAGGTCAGCCTACTCTGTGAATCGTTTTCCATCCTGATCTTTGGATCTGAACCTGTGGATGAACCCCCTTGCCTAACTAATCTTTCAGATGTGCTGTGACATTCGTGCTCTTCAGTGTTGTGAAGCTGGTTGTTTTTTGGATTTATTTGTTTTCAACCCCGACCTTGCTGCTTTCTCTGGAAAGGACTGCAGGAAAGTAACTGGAAAATAAGAACCAAATATTTCCCTGAATTTGAGCCTAAATCCCTTCGTGTTTGCACAGCAGACAGGCAGCTCGCAGTATTTTGGTGTCAGATTTGTTATTACGGATTAGATCAATTGTCTGGCTGCAGTAGCAACCCCCCCCCCTTGTAATGCACTTAGTCAGTTGTGAAATCATGGACTCAGTGGTGGGAAAACCAGAAAATTCTCCATAACCCCTCCAAGCAATCAATTTATGCCCTGAAGCATGAGATTTGATTACCATTGTTATTATCTTAGCCTGCATAGTTACAAATGTTATTAGCAGTCATAAAATTATCCAGCCTTAAAAAAAATCAGATTAAGGAAAAGAAAAAAAAAATCCCAACATTTCACTCCAGGCTCTTCAAAGCCTGAATTCCTGGGATTGCTTCGAACTGCTAAAAGTGGTAGTTCCTTTAATTTACTTTAAATTTGCTGTCCTTTGATCACGTGGATTTCTCCTGGACTCTCATTAGGAAGGGATAAATGAGCATTTTCTGGCACGTCTGGAGTTTCTCTCTGGTGAAGACCCATCCAACTTTCAGCATTTCAAAGCTAAGCATTGATGAGGTGTGCTCAGATCCGTGTTTAATAAACCATCAGCAGGATGTGCATCACCCTCTCTCTCCTCTGTATTTTTCCCTTCATAATTCCAATCTTTTCCTATGCAATCCAAGCTCCTAAAGCAGCTCAGTGCTTCTCAAGCTGCACCTCAGCTGGTATAACTTAAATACTCTAAAAATTCAAAAGTTAAGGAAAATACTGCAGATTGTTGCAACAGGGCATAATTTCAAAATTTAGGTGGCATCATGTCGATTATTTTAGCCACTTAATTTGTCCAGAACCAAAACAGATTCCCAGAAGCTTATCATGTTCCTTAAAAAATCAATATCAAATCGTGGCTCTTGATATTCAAATACATTCCCATTCTTGCATATCCACCTATTCAGAAAATTACAGCATCTTTATTAACGAGCTCTGCTGATGGGATATGTGCTGGCAATTACGAGCAAATTAATTTTCTCCACAGAAAATGTGGCCAATCTGCTCTTTTGTCATGAGTATTTCATGTGTCTTAAATGGCATTTAGAGTAGGGCTGGGAATCTTCTGAGCCTGCCACCAGACTCGAACCGGGTTTAAAATGGTGGGTGTGTCTTGAGGGAGAACATTCAGGCAATCAGGTAACAAGTTACAGTTGGGATTGGCAAAGCACACCCTCTGTTCCTTCTGATTCCTTCAGACGATGCTTGAGATAAATATTCTGAGGGGGCTTTCAGACACTTGATTTCGGACAATATTATGCATTTAATGTGTATTTTAAATATGTGATCAGTACCAGCCTAGAGAGAATTAATTTTTCCACTGTTTCCAGCAGTGTTGCTCTCTCATTCTCACATCAAGCAAGTGGGTCTGATGAAAAGGCTCCTTGATTTTCAGCAGGAAATCCCAAAATAAAGGGCAGTTTTGTGAGGCACAGAGAGGACCACACTGAGCTTCTCTGTCTTTATTTTTGTTTGGTGCAGGCTTAAGTGCGATGACATTTGCCCCATTTCATTGCCCAGCGAAATGTGAAGCACGATTGATTAGGTCTCTTTACACTTTACTTAAGGCAAACCCAATTCTCAAATAGATTTAGTTAGTGCCACGTTATTATCATTATTATTAATAGGAACACATTTTATTTTGCAAGCTCTGGGTAGGCTGCTGTATTTTGGCTTTTCCATCAGCTGGCTTCCCAGTGGAAGAAAAACGTTGTGCACGATTCTGTGTGAAAAATTAAAACCATTTAATGCTTTCCATGGCCTCAAACTTGAACACGGGAGAAGACCCTGAGAAAATAATATTGACAGAGAGGATCTAAAAGGTGGGGCAGCCAAGCAGGGAAGTGAAGTTCTAAGGGGTGGGTGTGTTCTGCAAGCCCAGCTTCCCTCTGTGGCACAGGGACGTGGCGATGCAGGGAGGGGCAGCCTGGGAAGCCGACTTTGGCAGCAGCCCTGCCTCAAGCAGTGTCTGGAGGTAATTAAATGGGTGTCTCTCTTCTTCATGTCAGAGCCCTGCAAAAATCAACCTGGAAACTCCTGGAACTGCTGAGGCATCCTGGGAGGAACTCAGTATTGGCTGGGGAGGGTGGGAGTCGCTGTCCCCGTTTTTCATCCTCCTGGCAATGGCAGGAGGGGCAGTGCCAGCTCTCCCTGGCTCTTATCTCTGCTCCCAGACAAGCAGCTTCCCACCCTCGGCATTTCCAGTTATTGCCAAGGCTCCAGTGAATCTGCAGTCCCCTCTGGATTGGAGTGGATCTCGTTGGTACTGCGTCCAATGGCTTTTCAATGCATGGGCAGCCCTCAGACATTCCTCTGGAGCTGCCTCCCTGTCCATTTATTTCCCGAGTTTCCGCTCACAGGGCGCAGGCCTGTTGCTTAGCTGTTGGTTGTTTTGGGGAGCAATGTGCTGTAAATATAACATTTTACTGTCTTCAGATGGAACAGGGACTCAATTCAGGGTCTGGCGTGGAGGGCAGGATCCAAAGGGAGGATTCCCAGTCCTCTGTGTGAGCTCTGGGCTGGGTGTTTGCCACACAGAAATCTGCCCAGCTCCAGAGCTTCCTCAGCAGCTTCCCATGTTTTGCTCCATGCATTTATATTGGAGCAGGTTCACTTATGCATAGTTTAATATAAAAATTCTATCTGTGGGTTGCCTGACTTTGCATGACTGCAAACCTACCATTGTTTTAACTGTTTTGCATTTACTTAACAAATCTATTAAACTATTATGCCCTTTTCCCTTCCAGTTTTCAGATCCTTTTTCTTTTACTGCCATCTTTTTAATACCTTTCCTTAAATCTGATTATTTACTTCCCATCCAAAAGGCAGGCTCACCTACTTAAATCTGCTGGAGATAAACAACACCAGTTGGCCAGCACATCCACAAATTCCAATTGCCACTGTCCCAAAAATCTTTAACCCAAATGCTAATAATCCCCGGGAGTGCCACTGTGATTCGGTAGGGTGGGTTTATGGTTTAATGTCCGTGAATGCTACTTTATGATTATTGTTCATTGCATTAGGCAAAGCTCACAGAAAAGAAAAACACCCAAAGGTCAGCAGCGAGACAGAAACGTCTGAGGAGTCCGAGCCCTCATGAAAATGATTATGTCTGACCTTCCCCACCTCTCGGGACGGAGTGCTTAAGACAATGACTGGCAGATTTGTGACGAGTGTCTTCACCAATCACTTAGAAATTTAGCCCATTCCACGCAGGGCTCAGAGAATGAAGCACCCTGGCAGAGTCCGGCGCTCAAGCGCACACGTGAACCTGGGCTGGGTTTGTGGTCATGTACAGTACACGCAGCAAAAATTTGCAAAAAAAA
>VZRS01010050.1:148239-271538 GCA_013398055.1 Ifrita kowaldi | reverse complement strand
TTCCCAGCACCATTTTACTCCACTTCTCTCCCCCCTTTTGAGCTCTGCTCATATGGACATATCTTCTTCCTGCTAAAACTGTGCCTAGGAAAAGCCTACTAGGGCTTGGAGAAATGCAGGATGTCGTGGCATTCATTTTACTTAAATAGCAGTGGCATTCTGGAAGATTTCTTCCCTGTGGATGAGAAAAAGGAATCCAGTTATTTCTCTTTCTAGAACTTGAGTTCTGCATGGTTTGCTGTGCGTGGGACTAGAGGGGATGTTGTAGCAGTGCCCACAGGAACTGCTGAGACCACACTGAACCAAATCCCAGCTCACTGTCGGTATTCCTAGGCTAAGATTATGTAGTTCATAATCTGTGTACTTGTAATTAATTGCCTTTCTAGGCTCAGACAGACTTAGGTAAAGATTAAGGTACCTGTGATCTTGGTTGACTTTGTTGTGGGTTGGTTTTTTTTCCCCCCTGTTGTTTCTGTGTAACAAAGTCAGTGCTCAAAACTCAAGGTTGTTGTATTTAGCTTCTTTTTCCCCCCCCATCTACTCTCTCCTGTCTGTTTTATTCATCGATTTCTGCTAGTGCATTTGCATTCCCAGATGCTGATTAGTGATTGCCTCTGCACAATAAACAGATGAAGGTGCTTGGTAATATTTGGTGCCTCGAGTTTCTCCTGCCAGCGTGTCCAGGCACCCTGCATGAAGCACACAGTGTGTGATGGCTGCGGTGATGTTATTTTCTGGGGTTTCAGCACTCCCTAGCAGATGTTTCCTTCTTCCTTCATTGCACCTGGCTGTATAAAAATCAGAAAAATGCAGATGGAGAACAGTTTATCATTAAAAGTAGTGTTTGTTGTTACAGCCTAACTAGTTTGTGGTTTTCAGTGTGATTTCCAAGCGCAGATCCTGTTCCATGCAAGAAGGACAAAAATCACATTGCTTCCTTCATTAGGGCTTTTCAGTCTTCATATTTTCCTTTGACCATTTCTAGCCCTCTCTTTTCTCCAGTTTTGAAGAAAATGACCAACTTCAGGTGGTTTTCTCCATTTGTTTGGGTTTTTTTTCTCTTGCAACAGGATGGAGTTAAATCAGAGGTATGGTGAGGATGTGACTCAGGTTAAGGGAGGGTGAAGGGGAGGTTGGGGAGGACGGGGCTGAGATGGGGCTCTGTCCCTGTCAGAATTGAGCTGTCTGGGTGCTGGCCTGAGCAGCTGAGGGAGCAGAGCCAGTAGTGGAGCCTGGGCAGGGCTGTTGGTGTGAGGGTGCAGCTTTTGAGGATATTTTCACCAGCTGGTTCCTGGTCAGGCTGTGAGAGCTGGGCTGTCAGCCTGGGGACAGCCCCAGCCGAGCTCCAGACAGGTGACCTCAGACAGGCACTGTCCCTGTGCCAAAAACAGAGCTTGTCCAGTGTCCCTGCTGAATCCTCCCGGCGTTTGCAGTCAGGGAGGTGTGCACAGGCGACGCCTGCCATGGTATTTATCCTCAGGGCAGCACCGAGGGCCTTTGCATTGCTCTGGGAGTGCTCTTGGGCCCCAGCCTGGCCCTGTGCCACTGTCCCCTGCCTGGGGATGCTGCTGCTGCACTCCCTGCCTCCTCCTCCTCCTCCCCCTCATGAGAGCATAAAGGCAGCACCTGGGCTGAGCATTTGTGGATTTGAGAGGGCTGTAACTGTAAAGGGGGGAGGAACCCAAGTGAAGGGGCTCTGATGGCTGGGGAGTCTCTGTGCCCTCCTGGAGAATAGGAAGTGTCACTACAAACAAGCCAAGCAGTGAAAGCACAAGGCTCCAGTCCCAGAGAGCTCTAAACATTCCACTGAGCCAAAGCCCTCTGACCTCTCAACAGAGCTTGGATGATTTTAGTGCTTTCAGAAATCTCATTTCAAGCTTCTCTGTTTTTTGGGAGACCCGTGGGATGACTCTGCAAGGTTTAAGTCACTGTTCAGAACAGCATCGTGCCTGGAATGAATGGGAAAGGCAGAAATCTATTCAGAGGAGTAGGGGGGGCGGAAAAAAAAGGCAGAATTGGGCCCATCCACCTTTCAGTGTGTGTCTGCTTTGGTGACTTTTGGAGTGTGACACAAGCAATTCCCTGTCAGCCTTCCCTGCTGGCTGACACAGAAGAGGTGGCTTTGAATGCTGCCTGCTGTGCTTGTATGGCACTTGAAAGGAGAGAGGGCTGCCTTTAAGGAGTGTATTCCCACAGCTTTAAAGGATGTTTGAAAAATGCAGCGCTCCGTCCTGTCACGTGTTGTTCCAGTATTAAACCCGATGGAAACCTGGAACAATGTCTCAGGAAAAAATGCCTGGTGCCAGTGTGCATCTCCAGTGCTGCAAATAAAATCAGTCCTGATGAAAGACTGCTCTGCTTATAGGGAAAGTAAAATTATTATTGCAGGGCAGACTTGTTTTTTGTGTTAGAAAACACCCCAACAATGCTTTCAGCTGCAGGAGTGATTAACCCAATGGGGTTTTTAACACATGCTCACAGAATGCACCATTGTTTTTGCAGTTTACTGAAGTCAGAGAATGGTAAATAAGAAAAGATTGCCTGTAGGTTTGGAAGCACTCACATGTTTTTCCATGAGGTTGATCCCACAGGTCTGTCTGTCCCATCACTAAAACCCTTCCCTCTGTGGCAGTTTGTGTTGGTGGATCCAGGTCTGTGTGCACACTTGCATCCATGGTGGTTTGGCTAATTTTGCTCATTTTACTTCTTCATAGGAAAAATGCTCCAAACCACAATCCGTTCGCTGAGTTCAGCGAACTTATTACCTAAAATTTGGGTTATTGTTTTATTTTAGGGCCCAGTACTTTATTTTTCACAGGCTATTCTTTCATATCATTTTTTGTTCCAGTAAAATTTCATTGAGAGGACAGATTTTAGAGGATTTCTGTTGTGACCTGCTACAAATCAGGGCAGGTCTTGTCTGATGCTTTCATTATTCACTTTTACAGGAGAAACTGTATTCAGTGCTTGCTTTGAGTTCTGCCAAGGTATTGGTCAAAACTGCAGTAGTTTTGGTCATTAGCATCCATATTTGAGATAAATACTCCTTTTGTTGCATCTGGGCAGGAGAAAATGACACAGAACTGAACTACTGGCATCTGCCAGTACTAGTGGCAGATTATACTTCACATATTTTTAGGAAAGCCTGATGAACCTTGCTGGCTTCCAGGCTGGTTATTGCGCAGGCAAACCACTGGTGAGGTCATGGCGCCGCTGAAATGGATGCTCAAACTCCCAGTGACCTCATCAGAGTCAGGTTTTTGTCCCAGGAGTGATGAAAATCTAATTTACAACCTAACCAGTTTGAGGAGGAGGCGCAGTGGCTCAGGTCCTTGACTGATACAAATGAGTGTGGTTCAGCTGAGGGTGATTGAGTTACCCTGACTGGAGCCATCTGGGCTTCTGGAGGATCCACGACCCACGTGGGCTCTGCAGGCAGCAGTGCTGGGAGCTCTGTGACTCTGCCTGCTCTCAAGTGCCGGATCCCTGGCTCGTGTTTTGACTGGGAGCAAATAAGCAGGAGGCAGCAATGAATATTCTGTTTCCTGACTCACACGAGTGGCAGCCGTGCCTCCTAGGGTACGGAGGAGCAGCGGTTAAAGGGCTGTCCCAGCTGTGCAGAGCTAAGCCCTACCTGCTCCATTAAACTGACAGGGTTAGCACTGAAATCCACGGTGATTGCTCAGGGTTTACCACCTGCATGACAAATGCACCTTTCTGCTGTTGACTGCGTGAGGCTGGACTTTCACCTAAATCTGGGATTTTTATGATCTCTGCTTAGCCTGGGGGATTGCAGCCTCCCCACTGCCCGTGTGTGTGTGTGCAGCACTCAGCCTGGGGTTCTGCCCACCCTGATTTTCGGCTAATTCCTGTCCAGACTGTGCCTACCTGCTGGGAAAGGCTCGGGCTTGCCTTTTCAGCTTCCTATTATATCCCAGGGAATTGCTGAAAATTGAGCTGTTTGGGGAGTATTATGGAACAAAGCTTTATTAAAGGTGAAGTGCAGTCAGTGTGGTGGCACCAGAAAGCAATCACAAAGTGACAGAATGGTTTGGGTGGGAAGGGACATTAAAGCTCATCCCATTCCCACCCCTGCCATGGGCAGGGACACCTTCCACTGTCCCAGGTTGCTCCCAGCCCCATCCAACCTGGCCTTGGACACTTCCAGGGATCCAGGGGCAGCCACAGCTGCTCTGGGCGCCCTGTGCCAGGGCCTCCCCGCCCTCACAGGGAGGAATTTCTTCCCAAAATCCCATCTAACCCTACTGTTTCAGTTGAAATCCATTCCCCCTTGTTCTGTCACTACATGCCCTTGTAAATAGTCCCTGTCTGTCTTTTTTGTAGCGCAGTTATTTGGTGATGCAGCCCCTGAAGAAAAGGGAATTTCTCTCATTTCCTTCCCAGTGTGCAGGATCCTGCCTTTTGGAGCGTTGTACCTCATTATCCTGCCAGAGCAGCACGTTTTCCCTGTCAGCCATTCCCCCTGTCAGACATCCCTGTGCAGTGAAACCTCACAGAATTCCAGCTGCATAGCAAGAGGAAAATTTCATCTTTGGTGTATTAAAATATGCCTCAGTTTTATTGAAAAAAACCAACCGGGAAAACCACAACAGGCAACAAACCTGGAGGGTTATTCACAATCTTATCATGTGTACCACACAAAAAATTTGGAATAATCTTTGTATTCAGCAGATAAGCAGTATTCTCCCTACAAACCTATTCCACTGTGGTCCTCCAGAATGTATGCTGAGCTTGTCTGTGCACAAAGCTCCCTGAAATGGGTGGTTAGACCAAATTTTTTACCCCTGGATAGGACATGGTCAGGAATGTTGTGTATTTTCCGTGCTAATTACATAATTCACTCGCTGAAAAGAATAATGTATGCAAAGTTCGGATGCTCAGGCAATGACAATCTATTTAACCATTTATAGCTTTATGTATTTTATAATCCCTGAACCCAAATGTCCCCGGAGAAGCAGCGTGCCCTTAAAAATTTTAGGCCTTTAAATTAAGTGAATTTAAATTCTCTCATTTGCATATTTTCCCTTTCTTTGTTCTGCCTGAATGAGATATTACTCCAGTAATTGAACTGTAATTTCACCACAGGTAAATGATGTAGGACAGGCGAGATTCCGGGCGCTGCCTGAGCCGCGGCGTGCGCCGCTAATCCGGCAATTTGCAGCACACCTTGGAGAGGAGAGGCTGTCCAGTCCACTTAGGATCACCCAGCGTGGGGCTGCCACTTGAAAGTTCAATCAATCTCTGGTGCTAAATGTGCTCCTGGAGCACGGCCTCGAAGGGATGCGGTGGGGGGAGGGAATTCCTGGGAAACAAACTTCTCACCGAGCTGATACCATACGGGATTCCAGAGGGGTTTGGGTTGGAAGGGACCTTAAAGAGTATCTTGTTGCAACCAAACCCTGTCCAGCCTTGTCCTTGGGCAGTTGCAGGGATCCAGGGGCAGCCACAGCTTCTCTGGGCCTCCCCACCCTCACAGGGAAGAATTTCCTCCATATATCCAGCCTAAATTTCCCCTCTTTCAGTTTGAACCCGTTACTTCTTGACCTATCACTCAGGTTCCTGATGAAATACATAGATGGGTCAAAGCTGAATTCTCCCAAAAATCAAATCTTACAGCTAAAACAGAGCACTGAAGCTCCTGAAAGAGTTTTCATGAGCAGGTTCTGGTGATGGCTTTCGGGTGAGTGTTGTTCTCAGCCCATGGATTTGGCATCTCTGTACCTGTGTGGCAGCTAAACTGGGGTGGGTGGGCAGGAGTGGTGTGGGAGGGAGGTGTGTCAGTGCAGCACTGACAAAGGGATGAAATATCTGTTGGAAAAAGCCTTGGTTGTTTTCTTTGGAAAAGATAGGGCAATGCATCATACAAGGATGGCCGAGTGTTTTTGGCCCTGTTACCCTGCATATCTCAGTGTTCTGTGGGAATATGGGAGAAGCCCATGTGCAGAGGGGGAAAGCAGAAGAGGTAATAGATGATTGTCTGGAGAGCTTGGCACCAATCCCAGAAAAATAATGGAAAAGTTGATAGAGGACCAAATTAAAATAGAGTTAAAGAATAGAGAGGTAATTTAGGCCTCTCTGGAAAGGGAGCCCATTCCTCGTGGAGTTACAGGTGTGATAAATGTGGATAGCTGAGCTTTGTGGCAGAGTTTTCTGGTGTTAGATGTGGTATCCCATGAAGTCTCAGTTAAAACCAACCAAACCCAACAAAGCTGGTGTGTGGAATTAGCAGCAGTCTTGCTCCATAGAATCATGGAATGGTTTGGGTTGGAAGGACCTTAAAGCCCATCCAGTTCCAGCCCCTGCCATGGACAGAGACAGCTTCCCCTATCCCAGGTTGTTCCGAGCCCCATCCAAGCGGGCCTTGGACACTTGCAGGAATCCAAGGGCAGCCCAGCAGGCTGAAGGACAAGTAGGATCCTTTTACGCAGGGATTTTATCTGAGCCCGTGAGAACGCTGGAAAGCCAGGGTCAGTTTTGGTGTCAGCAGCTGAAAGAAAGGGTTTACAAACCTGGAGAGTCAAGGAAATAACCACAATATTGATTTGAAGAGTGGAGGAAATTCCCCGCAGTGAGAGATTTAGAGCTCAATCTGCTTAGCTCATCAAAAAGAGGATTGAGAGGGGACTTGATTACAGGGACAAGTATTTTCATGGGGAAAGCATATCCAGCTTTTTAATCAAGAAGAGAAAAGAAAAATCAGATCCAATAGCTGGGAGCTGGAGCCAGACAATTTTAAATTAGACATTAAAGGCAATTTTTTTTTATCTGTGATTAACCACTGTAATGAAGTGTGGTGTGTTCAGATGGAGACTGGATTCCTCGTGTGACACAGTCAAACACGAGTTGCTGGATATGATTTGCAGAGGATGGGAAAACACACAGCAGAATGTGCTCTACAGAAAGGTGCAAAGGGCTCGAAATCTGTGAGCATTGAAAGGGCAGTGGAAGGAAGAACATAAGAACAGGGAGGAACTTGCATGAAAAGCACAAAAAGGAGGAATAGGAGCACTGAAAGGACAAAGAAAGGAGTTTCAGCTGGAGACAGAGCTTCTGTTTCGGAGGATTGGAACATATGTGTGAGCAAAGTGAGTTTTGGCATTGGGAGCACCTTGGGTGTTGGCAGAGCTGGAGTCATCTGTTTCCCAGTCAAAACAGCAATTTTGGATTCTGGGCTTCGTTAATGATGATAAAGAAACCTCCTATTTGTGGGCCAGGCTTTTGGCACCGTGGGCTGCCTGTTGTGGTGCTGGGGGAGAGGATGGTGCTGCCAAGAGCCGGGATGGAGCCGAGGGTGGGATCCCAGCAGGAGGGTTGTGCCACCTTCCCCTGGAGCGAAGGGCACGTCCTGTATCGCTGGGCACTGGTGTGATGTGCCGCTCCAGCACCGAGCTGCCGCTGTGGTCTCTCGTGTGCCCCCACTTTTACACACACAAGTGTTAAAAGAAATTGCAAAGTTCATATTTCTACCATTAAACCAGATTTTCAGGAAAGCCCGCAGGGAAATCTCTGTGGTCTCGGCTGGTTTTGATGAGTTCTCTCTGTATGTTTGTCCTCTTGAAATAGTTTCACCAGGTCAGTGATTGAGACTTCTTTTTTTCCAAGAAGAAATGCCCTATTACAACTGCTTTCAGTGCCCAAAAATGAGATAATCATTCATTTAAATGTAAAGTTGTGTTTTTTCTGTGGGGAAGTGCAGTGGTTCAGTCATGACCGTGCTCCAGGTGACTTTGTCGCTGGCTTTTTCCTGTGGATCTTCAGTTATAGTGGAAGTGAAGCAGATGCCTTAAAGACTGTCGGTGATTTTGCTATCACAGGAGCTCTTTAGCCAGGACTGGAAATCACTTTTCCAGAAAAATTTCCAAAGCTCTCTCTTACCTCCACAGCAGAGAATATTCTGTAACGTTATGTGGAGGGAAATCACTCACACATGCTCTTGTTTTACAATCCATCCCAAAGCTGGTACCTTTGTTTAGCAACGTTTCCTGCGTTGTTTTTGGATTGGAAGAGAGCTGTTATGTCAGGATCTCTTCAGTGGGAACAGGAACATGTTTTCTTTGGGCCGTTTAACAGAACCATAAACTCCTTGTGATCAATTAGAGCTCCAATTACCTGCAGCTCCGTTTCTGCCTCGGATGGCCATGGACATTCTGCACTGCCAGCAAGCCGAGTACCAGAGTGTGGAACTGGGCTGGTTACGGCCGTGTTCTCCTTGGAACCAGGAAAACTGATAAATGGGAATAAACTGATTTATTGGGAAAAACAATACGGAGCAAGGATGTGTGTCCTACCTGTAAGAATTGACTGAGTGGGCAGTAATTGTTCCAAAATCCTGTTGGAATATACCAACCTTGATGATCATTTTCTTTCTCAGTGGCCATCCCAATAATTGTCTTTGCCTAAGGAGCCCTTGGAAGCTGCTCTCAAATCAGAGCAGCCCTTCAGCATTTAACTCCTGACACTGTGACATCCATTAGGAATGCAGAGAGGTAGGAATTACCCAATTCAATCCGATTAAAGATCCAATTAAGTGGGAATCCTCTCTCTGTTAGTAACTAACACCACATGACTCCACACCCTGGGAAAAGCCCCAAACCTTCCTCCCTCCTCCCTTGAACTCTCATCACAATTAAGGAGCAAATTGTCCCTTAAAGATTTATTTTTATTTTATTTTATTTTTATTTTATTTTATTTTATTTTACTTTACTTTCCCTTCTTCCCAAGCATTCACAGCTTGGCTTCCATCATGAAACACAAGATCAATAGCCCTTACAAATTCTTCTCCTGCCTTGGGAAAGTATTATTATTAGCACTTTAAACACCTCATCATTCTCCTAATCATCCTGCCCTTTGTATCAATAACGTTTTTGTGTCAGACAGGTCGCAAAGTTAATTATTGTGATTTTCTTTCTCGTTCTAAACGTGCTGTGTCTTAATTCCTGTGTGATCATTGGAGTGACTGTTTGACCTTGTTTCACCTGTTCTCACAAATGCTTGTGTGTGTCATGTCCGTTCCTTGAAACCTTTCATCTGTGCATGAAATCCTGAGGATTCTTCTCATTCCTTTCTTAAAGGGACTTTTAATATTTTCCTTGGGGTTTTTTTTTCTCTTTTAGTCCTTTTTACGTCTCTTAATTTTTGAATGCAGTTACGCTCGGTGTCAAAGGTGAAAATAAATCAGCAGCACATCTAAATTACTAAAAATTACTATTAATAATTATTTTAGTCCTTTCTAAGGCATTCTGTGCAGAATCCTCATCTCAGCTGCATCTTGAGCACCTTGGGCTGCTGAGCAGATGCTTCCTATTGACGTGATTTTTCTTCTTTTTTGTGGAAAGAAAACAATCCAATTGAAACCCTCTTCTCCTTCAACCTCCTGAAGGCCAGGGGCTATTTGTTGAGCTTAACTTCACTTACATCAGATGAAACAAATCTATTCCGACCCTTGAGGAAGTCTCATGTTTTAGATCATAGGTCGCTTCTAAATATAGGGATGGGAAATTAATGTCTCCCTGGATGGATGATCCTGTAGCTGTCTCCTGCAAGGGTTTTCAGAGTTTCCTTTGAACCGAGTGGCCTGGTGGTTTCTGAAGAGGCTGAAATTTGAGTGGATAAAGTGTTTATAAATATATATTTATGTGTATATATATTTATGATTTTTTATATATGTGTATGTGCACACAATTAGGTAAATTGCTCTATACGTATGGTTTTGCACAGAATTGTTTGACATCGTGGCAGGTCATGGGAAATAAAATCCTTTGGGAGATATAGATATATATCTATATCTTTATTTTTGTTTCACAACCAGTTTGTGCAACAGGCAATAGCTTTAGCCGTGGGCTTCTGAATGTGATACTACATTTATCTTCCCTGAAAATAATCAGAGTACAGCAACATCTGATGTGCCTGAAAGGGAAACAAACCCAAGTGAAGCAGCTCAGTGTGGAGCTTTCGATTGTTTCGATTTATTCCTGAGCTATGAATTTTGAAATTTGATGTTACACACCTATAATGCGTTTGCATGAGTGTGCGCACACAAGTGCACTTATACCTTCTATTTATAAATAAATATGTACTTAAACTGGGTTTTTGCCTTGTGTGGGCACACCAGAAGTGCTGGAAAGTTCATGTAATAAGGTTTATTTCTTCCTGATATTTAACAATTAGGTCGTGCCTGAGAGGTGGTTCAGATTCCTTCTGTTTTGGGATTTTGGTTCATTTGGGTGCTCCTCTCTGAGGAACAACATTCTCATGTCTGTGGCACTGGCGCTCTCTGTGGCAGATGTTATGACTCAGAGCAGACAAGAAAATTCAGATTCATATTTTCTTCTTCTTCTTTTTTTTTTTTCCCCATAAGTGACTTGCCCTCCCAGGTATGTTTTGACAGGGAGGATATAATTTCAAATTAAATGTGAATGTGGAGGCTTTCCAAAGCTCCAAATTGCAGAGATTTCTCAGCATGGCTCAAGGAGAAATAAACCCTTCCATGCTGATGGGCTGCCGTGATGGGAGGGGGCAGCTCTGGTACCAAAGCCTGAATTTTTGCCTTGGTACAAATTTGGACACAAGAGAGGCCCTGTCCATCACTGAGCTGCTTTCACTTCACTCCTTTAACAACCCTTTCCCTTCTGGAAACCTCAGAAAGGCCAACAGGGCACAGCTGGATTTTTCCTTCTACCTCCAGATGGTGACTGATGGCTTAACATCTTATTTATCAGGTGAATCTCTAGCATCAGTGAGCACAGGTGTTTTTAAGAGGAAGAATTTGGTGTCAAAGCAGGCATTCCAGAGGGCCAGGAAGGTTTTCGTCCGTGCCAAGGTGTTTGCTCTCATTTTGGGTGGGGAGAGGTGCAATGAGGAGGCAGTGTCCCTCTTCCTTGTGGTGGGGGTTTTCTTCATGTATTTCAGGAAGCTGGTGTCTGTGATTTGTATGTCTTTTGAAGTAAAAAACCACTCCAGATCTAAAACACGTGAAAGGATGTCCCAAGTTTAAGAGCAGAACTTTCTTCCTGGTGAAACAAAACACGGAGAAGCCTCTTGCCTAATTCTCCAGATTTCTGTGCCAGCCCTACCAAGGTCGGGTTTGCATTTTCTGCTCCTCTTTGTGTGGGTTCTGCCTGACTGAGGACATGACGTCGTCTCACAGTTTGCCTTTCCTTTTCCCACCTTTATTCTCTTTTTCACCTTTTGTTCCAGCATTTGACCTGTGTTTCATCTGCCTCTCTGCTCCTCCCTCTCCCGTGCTCCTGTCCCTGCCCCTGCTGGGTCTCAGGGCAGCTGTGCTCAGCACAGGGAGTGGTTCTGCACCCCCTGGAACCTTCCCAACGGGGATGTTTTGGGGTTAGTGGGGTTTGATGCTGATCAAGGACTGTTTTCATCAGGGATCTGTTAATTCCTACATCTCTTGGAAACCATGGAATTGCAGAAATGTGTGTGCAGGCAAGATCTGTCTCTCTGCACCAAGACCTGGAGCACCTTTTGTGAGACGTGGCCATGAGTTTCCTTTGTGCCCCCATGTTCTGGGAGGTTTTTCCTTCCGTGCTGAGGATCCAGCCTGGGAAAGGAGTGAGAGCCAACTCGGAGAGCTTTAACCCATAATAAGTCTGATGTCCACGGGGAGAAGGGAGATTAAAGAGCCCAAATTCTCCAGGAGATTGTCACTTGGCTAATGATGATCGTAGCCTATGGCAGTCGGGGATGATAGGGCTGATGCTTAGCAGGGGTTGTGAACCAATTAGTCTGCTCAACAAAATACTTGGTCCATTGGGTGCAAATGTTAGGAATATTTATAGGGCTGGCTCCGCAGCCAGCTAATCAAAACTGGGGAAAGCTACTTAAGAGGCTGTCCCAGGCTCTACAGAGGCCCTGAGATTACCCAGCTGACAGATAAACAAATGTTTGCCCATGTAAATATTAGGACTCAAAGACTGTATTTGAACTCTTTCTCAGTTTCCTGGTGTTGTAAAATCAATTAGGGGTGATTAAAACACGCTGCAGTGTGCTTCCCTGTGGAGAGCAGGCTCTGATGGTGGCTGTCCGTGGGCAATCTCCTGTTGACTTTTCCCAGCTTGGCTTTTGGGGTGTCCCATGGTCTGGGTGAGGTGGGGACCCATCAGCTGGCCCAGGTGAAACAGCAGCAGCACAATGAGAATTCAGCATTTACTGCCATGGTTTGCATTCGTTAACTGCCTAATGCTTAAGCTCTGGGTGTTCCTATGAGCTCCTGAACCTGCTGGTCTCCTCAAACATGGCACTACTGGAAATAAACACTGGTCTCACAGTTAGCACTGTCCAGCTCCTTCTGCTACTGAAGCAGAGACTTGGTCCTTGCATGAAGTCTAATAGTAGAGCTGGAGAGGAAATGCACTAATTCACCTTAATTTAAGGCTGGCTTAAATGTTTCCAAGGGTTTCTCTGTTGGCTTGTTTATTTATTTGCACTTCATTTCAAATTTTCAGGGTTTTTCCTCTCTGATCTCAGGCCTTGCTTGCAGAAACACTTCTGTAAAACAGGCAAGAGTAAGAAAAATCCAGAGGCTTCCCTGGAAAAGCTTTTTGAAAGCTGAGAGTATTGATTGCTCAGATTGAAGGCATAAATGTGGTTATACATGTTTTTACAGGGAATCTGCAAACTGAAGAACAGCTTCCAACCCTACTACTAAGCTCCTCATCAAAATATTCTGCCTTGTTGTTTTCCAGCTGTTATTTTACAGCAAGTGATCATTTTGAAATACAACCATTTTGGGTTTGGTTTTCTCCAGCTTATTTGAAAAATCACATGTTAAACTGGGGCATTTATCGCACTTGGCAAGCTCTACACCAGGTCTTTACTTAAAGAAAAATAAAATTTTAATAAAAGCCAGGTTGCAGATTGTTCTGGTGAGCGTGATGTGATACTAATTTTTTTTATTATTATTATGGGTTTTTTACACCCCCTGTGTGTAAAAGCTTTCTTTATGCTGCTGCTATTCTGGCTGTAAGTGGCTTTAAGTGCAGTGGGATTTAATATACAGATGTTCTTTCTGATGGGTCCTATATGTTGAAAATGACATAATGTCTTTTTTGAGCCTGAAGAGCCCCATTCTCATTGGTCCTGGTAATTGTGTTAATAGTGCTCTTTATTTGGGGGTTTTCTTCTTTTGTGGTTTCTTTTTGTTCACGTGTGTATCAGAGATGCAACACTCTGGCAGTTAAATGGGGTAAAAATGGTCTTTTGGAGAGGACAGTCCAAGTCCATGGAGGCTCTCCGGGGATCTCATTAAAGCATTCTTCTCTAATCCAGTGTACTGCAGTATCAGCTCTCAGAATCCCCACAGTGTGGCTTCCTGATAGGTTGGTTTGCACAGAATTAATTGTCTAATTTTGCAAACGACCAGTACAGTGCACATTGATTTTTTATTTATTTATTTATTTATTTAGCTGTCTGTTTTTAATCTGGGGTGTTGCTCTTGTGGATTCTGCTTTGTATTTCAAGGTAGCTTTTACAACCTGTCTTTCTTTACACCAGTTTGTCATGATCACATAGGAATCACTATTTATTTTTATCAATCTTCTTTTTGTCCTTCCAATACATAGGAATTGCTGGTAATTTAAGCAAAAATTTTCTGCATTTAAAAAAAAACCCCAAAAAACAAATATAAGGAGGTGTCAGAAAAGCAAATTCAGATTGTATAAGGCTTCAGTGGTTTAGATGCTCCAGAAACCAATCCTGAGTGAGGAGCATGGATTTCCCTTGTCCTCAGAGGTCACCTGGCTGCTTTGGTAGTACTGGAATAGCCCAGGGAAAATGAGCCTTGCCCAGAACAAAGAACCAGCAAGTGGAAATCAGTTGGTGCAGAAGCACAGAGAAATATATTTGAATAAAATCTCATGGGCTGGGCTGTGAATTTGGCTTGAAGAGGTTTTTTAATATATTTGGAGGATCTGCTTTAAGGTAAAGTTCTTGAAATGTAGCTTGCACACAGAGGATTTCTCCATTAGAACCAGAGAATTGTTTAGGTTGAAAAAGGCTTTTAAGATCATTGAGTTCCAAGCTACTACCTGTGGGTTTTAGCCACACAAGGAAGATGGATTTACTCACAATGGATTTACTCAGCTTGCTTTGGGCAGGGTGGCTGCTAAAAACCTGCTGCAAACGCTCGCAGCTTGGCTCCTCATTCTGCTGCCCTCAGGACAGATCCCCTTCCCTTCCCTACTCAGGTGAGGAAAAGTTGATGGACTTGTGCTGCTTCCTCAGCCCCAGCCCTGGCCGTGCTCCTGCAGCCTGCTGAGAGCTGTGCCCTGAGGAGCAGCTTTGCTCTACAAAGCTCATCACCAAATACAGAAACCTCTGTGGGGTTGGGGCTGTTCTCTGGCATCAGTGTTGGCTGCAGGAATTGGTGGCTTCATCCTCAGGGCTGTAGCCTGGAGAAGTTACGGCCTAAATCCCAGCCTGGTTTGGGAGGGACCTTAAAGCCCATCCAGTGCCACCCCTGCCATGGGCAGGGACACCTTCCACTGTCCCAGGCTGCTCCAAGCCCTGTCCAACCTGGCCTTGGGCACTGCCAGGGATCCAGGGGCAGCCACAGCTGCTCTGGGCACCCTGTGCCAGGGCATCTCCACCTCCTGAGTAAAGAATTTCTTCCTAATATCCAATCTAAACCTGCCCTCCTTCAATCTGAGGCCGTTCCCCCTTGTCCTGTCACTCCATGCTCTCACAAATAGTCTCTCTCCAGCTTTCTTTCCAGTTGGGAGTTCAGGCAAAGGGAATGGGAGTGAGAAGATGCGAAAGTGAGACACTTTGGTTTATGAAAGTGAGGGGGATTAAGGCAGTAGGATGAGGTGAGAGAAAGGACAAGTCACGATAGTGTATTTGGAAGGGGAAAAAAACCCAAACAAAGCTGCAAAATTATCCTCAAAGCCTGCTGTGATTCAGAAAATGTGTTAATCAACGCTTGGATTTTATCTTCCGTTCCTCATTTACATACACAAGACATTTTCCAGTGAAAACTACAACTTTTTGAGTAAGAAGTGAGCATTTTGGACAATGTTCATGTCCTTTATGTTCCCTCCTTTGCCAGCATGTCTAGGAGGGTGAATAAAAAAGAAGTCAGGGAAAGTTTGCTTTGCCATCTGATTTATTGTCCTTTTAGCTCTTGCTTCTATTAAAGAAGTTCAGGAGCAGTGAACACTGGGAATTTATATTGCCACAGCTGTTCCGAACTCCTTTTGCAACAGGGATTGTATCTCCCTGTTAGACGCTGGATCTGAAAAATTGAAAAGCCTAATGGGATTTCTCCATCACCCCTAAAGTTCCCAGGAACTGCACAGTGGGCTTGAGCAGACCTGAAGCTGTTCCCTGTTAGGAGGCAGCTGAAATGGGAATGTGGCACGATCCCGTCTGGCCCTGTGACAGGGATGTGACAGCCAGCAGAGCCCCTGAGGGCTGTGTCCCGTCCTGGCCCCACTGGTAATGTGCACGTTCTCCTCCTGTCAGTTGTTATCTGGGGCTGTTGACATCATACACTAAATAACACTTAGGCAGGTCTCTTCCCATTCAAAGATGAATTCCCGACACAATTGAAATCACCAGGGCCTTTGTCAGCGACTTCAATGGGCCTCAGCTCCCACCTCGTGGCTCCATGGGAGGAAGGATGAATTGCTGCCGAAAACGCGGCTGCCTGTGCCATGCAGGGGGAAAGGATAATTAGCAGTCAGTCATGGAGCTGCCGTCGTGGTTGTCTGATGAATAATAGAACTGAGTACAAGTGAAACGTTGCCTTCCAAGTGGGTAAAGTGATTTTAGCAGATTAACATGAGTGTAGGCAGCCAAGAAATATGGCATGAAAACCAAGTGTGAGAGGAGTTCTAGACAGAAGACATCGGCTTTTCCGTCTGTCTGGCGTCCAAAACATGCTGTGGATTTTTGTGTAAACACTGCACCAGGAAGTTGTTGGGGATCAAGAAGACAAAGCATTGTGTAACCAGGATTTGTTTCCTTTTTATTTTGTGGACTTGGGTTGATGTTCTTAGAGGAACACAAAAGGGAGATTTCAATGAAAACTCTTCTCCTTTTTTGCTTCTTGTCAAAAATACCTTTGGAACTGGTTGGATGGTTGGAGCTCCTTTGTGAGGTGTTCAAGACGAGCTTGGATGGGGTTTGGAGCAACCTGGTGTAGTGGAAGGTGTCCCTGCCCATGGCAGGGGCTTGGAATGAGATGAACTTTGAGGTCCCTTCATACCCAAACCATTCTGTGATGGCACGAGGATGATGGACCATGTTTTATTGGAAACTCTGGCTCCTAAGAGAAAGATGGTGAGACCAGCTGGTGCATTGAACTTGTGGGACAAAGATAGGTGCCGGATTTGCAGATCTGTTGAGCAAAGCAAGCAACAATTAAAGCAGAAGAAAGGCAGCCCAGTGTAGTTTTAATCATTAGTCTCAGTTTGTCGTTGGTCTTAACGCTGCGTGAAGCTTTGTGAGAGCATAAAGGCAGCTCTGTAATGCCGAGCCTTTTAACCAGCCCTGTTTGTGTATTGTGATTGGCAAAGCCATTGACTTCATATTCTTTCATGTTCTTTCTGTTCCCTCCTGTTTTGATGTTATCCTGCAGTCATCTTAGCTGCGTATTAAACAAGAGACTACTTCAATATAAAATGATCAAAGGGCCGAGGGAACACAGGGCCATAAAGAATATATGGAGAGCTGGGGGAGAATGGTGAGTTGAATTTAAAGGCTTTTTCAAGCTGCTTAATTCCTGCTTAGATTTCTGGTGTCACCAATCGGCAACAGTGCCTTTCTTTAAATCTTTTACTAGGGATTGACTGGCAGAATCGCTGTTTTACATGGGGCTTAAAGAGTAAAAGGCCACCCTGAAGGTCAAACCCTAGGAGATTTCCTCTAAGAGCTCATTGATTCTCCTAGATTTTTGACTTGGAGAGAGACCACTCCTTCCTAGGTCTGCAGCTTGGATACAAGTGCCTCAGTATGTGCCAGCACAGAAGGCAGGAGCCAAAGTGTAAGGGCAGGAAAAAAATTAGAGAGAAAGATGCTGTGGGGCAGACAGACAATGATCTCAGCCTTGTATCATTCAAACTGGTGACATTATTAGCTACTGGTCCATGAAAAAGAGGGAAGTATTATTTTATCTGTCTCAGAAATGGATTATGTTAACAATGAAATTGGGCAGAATAAAGATTTATGGCCCCATCCTCAGCCTGAGTAAACAGGGAGAGGAGCTGAGCGTGTGGGGATGGAAAAGCTGGGATGTAAATGCTGGGGATCTGGTTTTCTTCACATATAGACGTGAATTCAAGGGTGCTGTGACTGCACAGGCAAGGAACTGTCTCTTTTTTGCACAAAAAAAAATTAAGATGAGCATGTTTTGCCTCTCTAACCTCATTAAAGTGTTGGCTTTGTGAGCTGCCCAGTGTTGTGGTAGTGATTAACAAAAGCCTACCCCATAAGCAAACTCTGCATTTGTGCTATTACCTACTCCTGTGATATTTCAATCTGATTCATTAGAGAAATTAGCATTTTTATGGACTAATTAGGGGAAAATGTTGCTCGTACTCTTCCTGATACACAGAGGTTTTTCACTCAACAAAGCCACACAAAAGTGAAACATGATTCCCCCGTCCCCAAAAAAAAAGGAGAAAAGGAAAATGATTATTCAAATTAACAAAGAATATTGGGGAGATTTGAACTCAAAACCAGGAATTAAGAGAAGGTTAGGTTGCTGCACTGCTGGCAGTTTGTCCAGTCTTTTTGAATTCGAAATTCCAGCTCTCTTTCAGCTATTTTGGTTCTTGAGGCATAAAAATATTTTAAAAGCTGTCAGTCAGTCACTGTATTTTTTGTGACAGTTGCAAAATGCACAGTAATGAGAATGAATAGTAATGAGTGTATTATTCAGCAGCTATAAATACCAGTTGATTTCCACTGTAAGTTTATATATTTCAGTCAACGTGCATTTTTAGCTTTATTTTTTTCTTCTCTTTAAAACCAGGCTCAGGTTTTATTAGACCGTGGCTAACGATCATTCAAACGTGTCTTGGTTTCCCTCGTGTTACGCTAATGAGCCACTTGCTTTTGAAGTTTAATTCTAAATCTGCCTGTGTGTCCCTTGCTCCTGCTCACATTCTCCCTTTGCCAGGAGGGTAGAAATGGGTGTTTGGGACTAAACATCTGAGGTCGGCTCTTTGCAGGGGAAGTGGTTTTTTTTCTTTCCTGAGAGGGTGGAATAGCATTATTTTAATCAATGCAGACGTCTCCTGTTTTGATCGCTGTGTTTTGATAATGATCCTGCTTTGCAGAGGCTCCGAGCAGCGAACCCCTCATTTTGGGCTTCTGTGGAGAAGGCAAAAATCTCCATCTTGCACAGAGGGGAGAAGTTCAATTAGGCCTTCTGGTGCCAGGGGAGGTTGATCAGGCTTTAATTGGCTCTGGCTGACTGGCTTTTAGGCCATGCTGTTTCTCACCTGCAGTTGGATACTTCTCAGATATGTATGGAATTTTGTATTGCGTTTGAGAGTGTCACACACAGTCAGAATAATTATTTAAAATGCTGCTTTACTGTGAATGAGCTCTGAGGAGCACCAGTGAAGGGGAAACCATTAACATCGTGGACGAATATAAGTCGGAAGGGACCTTTGGAGATCCTTCTGCTGAATGTAGGCTTGACTTTGACCTTAAATCAGGTTGCTCAGGGCTTTGTTGGGTTGAAAACAGGAATGAGGATTCTCTCCCCTTGCTGAACAGAGTTGTCCCAGCTCTTCTCCTGAGTTAAGTGCTGTAACCCCCTCATCGTTCTGATCTGTTCTGCTGAATTTTTGCCTGTTTGCCAGTGTTTTGTAACAGGGAACCCAAAACTGGACACTCTGTTCCAGATGCAGCCTCACAAGTGCTGAATAAGGAGGAAGAATTGCTTTCCCTGACCTGCTGGCTCTGCTCCTGCAGATGGAGTCCGGCATGAGGGTGGCATTTGTCACCGTCGCTGCCAGCTCCCATTCAGCTCCCAGGTTGTGTTCCCTGGAGCTGCTTTCTGCACTGTGGGTTTCAGTTTGCAGAGCTCCCTGACTGTTTTGTTGGAATGCTGGAAGGTTTCTGTCAGCTGCCTTCTCCTGCCAGCTGAGCTGCCCCTGAACTGCAGCCCCACTCTCCATTTCTGGTGTTGTCTGGAAACTTGCTGCTCTCATTGTCCAAGTTGTTAATTGAGATATTAAGTGGTTGGACAGATTGTCGTGAGGAAGATTTGCTCCATAACCTTTGGGATTGAGGTGAGAGTCACCAAGAATTTGGATGTGGGTGTGTGTTGTTCCTTCCTGCCTGTCTGGAGGATAGACATGGAAGTTACCTTTCCAGTGAAGGATCCACCAGTTGGCACAACAGTTCAGTTCAAAGACGCAAAGAGCAGCCTCAGGATGATGTCAGTGTGTCTCCTGCACACTCACACACCTCTCTAGGGTGTTTGATTAAGTGATTCCTAACAAAGTCTTCCTCTACTGTAGATCAGACTTCCTGCCCCACACAAAAACATCAGGACCATGGAGCTGGGCAGCCTGAGAAGAGGCCTTGGCAGTGAAGACTGAGGCAAAACCTTCACTGTGTGCCTCATCCCTGCCTCGTACCCTCTGTCAGCAGTTTTTGGTGGCATGTTCAGGAGTGACCCACATTTTCCTGGTCGTTTCCTGCAGCTGTACCTGTGGGTGAACCTTTCTAATCCACAGCGTCCCTTGCCACCTTCAGCTCCACCTGCGATTTGATTTGCCTTTCCTAGTTTTTTCCCTGCAGTTCAAACCAGGCTTCCGTAGTTCTCCTGGACAGTCCCCACTCCCACCTTCTGTTCACTTTCTTTCTGTGCTGGAGCTCGGTCAGGGATTCCATGTCCAGCCAAGTCAGCCTTCCGCCACGTCTGCTCCACTTCCCACTCATCGGGGTGGGTTGTTCTTGTACTTGGAGAAGGTTTTCCATGAAGATCACGGAGCTTTCCTGTGCCCTTCTTCCCCAAGGGCAGTCAGCCATGGCCTTACACCTCCCATCTCCCTGAGCAAGCCAAACTGCTCCCCGGAATGTCAGCATTGTCGGGAAATCTCAGTCGCTGGTGCACCACCAGCTGCAATATTTGCAGATACCAGGGTGCCTAAAGTCCCCCAGGATGCCCAGGGCCTTTGTGAAAGTTGAATCAAGCTTTATCCACCTCCAGTTCTTAACTGGGTGGTGGGCAGCAAACCTCCCCAGCAGCATCCTCCTTGTTGGCCTCTTTCATTCTCACCTCCAAACGTTAGCTCCCAACAAACCTATTTCACAGCATAAAATTGCTGAGAAATAATTCTGAAACTCATTAATCTCTTGTGAGGAAAATTCTATTGTCTTGGCATTGTTTAAAACACCTTTTATTCGTATAGAATTCCTTTTCCACCAGAAACATGTCTTTTTTCTGATAGAAAAAGAAAATCCTATTGGACTCCAAATACTTGGAGTACCAGAATAAATTAAGCATTTTCTTGATGACCTTTCTTGCTGAGGGATTGTTGGTGTGGAGTCTTTGTGCATGGGTAGAAGGAGTTAATAGCACACTTCAGGTCTCGAGTGCCAGTGGAAAGCACTCCTTGAATTGATGACTTTTTTCAGTTGCACTTTCCTCCTCATGATTTCAGCAGTTCAGAAGTTGCGATGCTCAAATTGCCCATCTTGACCTCAGTTGTCTCCTGCGTTAATAAAATGCCCTGTGCTGCTACTCAGGCCATTAGTTGGTACTCAGAAGTTTTATTTCTGGCTCTGCAATTATCCCCCTGCTGTAATTTCCTTATCTGAATTGGGGATAAATAACAAAGCTCTCCTTCTTCGCAGAAGGCTCGGAGATTTGATGATGAAAAATGCTATATAAGGGTTCAATGTTGTTATGTGAACAAATATCACTTTGTTTGCATGGCTTGGCCATCTTAACAAGCAAGCAGAGAGTTGATGACCAAATCAAGATAAGAATTGAACAAATGAGGCATAATGAGCAGCTTCAGACGATTGGCTTCATTTTTTCCTTCTGCTTGAAAGTCATTCACTTTTATAAGTCTGTCTGTAGAGGATTTTTTAGCCTGTAAATCATTTGCCAGTTGGGTGTAGAAATCTTTTAGTTTGCTTGTTTTGTGGTTTGCTTATCATTTCAGATGCTGAGTAAGTTACTTATTAGTTTGTATGATCATTAGCAATCTCAGCATAGAATCACATAAGGTTGTTTCCAGTTTTAATGTTGGACAATTTTCAAGTGCATTTAAAGGGCATTTCCAGGAAAAAAAAAAAGTGAAAATTATAGTTTAAGAGTGAACTATCTTTATAACAGGAAAAAAATTGTCCTTCATTAAAATTATGCTCTAAATCTGTTATGAAAAGGGCAGCAGAAAACTGATAATTTAAAAAATTTTTTCAAACCTCTTTGTCTGTTATTTGCACTCAGTGCCATGGGTTAGGTCCTTCTGATCTGCCAGAGTTCATGCTCATGACAGCTTGCATGGAATTGGCTTCTGGGTTGTAGAGTGGAAAAAAGCATCCTCAGTTCAATTTACATAAAATTTTTAACCAGGAAACATTAGGAAATGGTTTGCCAGGTGGGGTAAATAAATTTAACTTCAAAAACCTGCACTGATTCATTTGAGTTGAAGACTATTTACCTTCAAACCACGAGAAGGTTTAGATGGGATACTGGGAAGGATCCTTCCTTATGAGGGTGGGCAGGCCCTGGCACAGGGTGCCCAGAGCAGCTGTGGCTGCCCCTGGATCCCTGGCAGTGCCCAAGGCCAGGCTGGACATTGGGGCTTGGAGCAGCCTGGGACAATGGGAGGTGTCCCTGCCCATGGCAAGGGTGAGACTGGATGGGCTTTAAGGTCCCTTCCCACCCAAATCATTTGGGGATTCTGTTTCTCTACGCTGAGAGTTGCTCCAGAGTGTCTGAGAGCGACCTTGTGGTTGGGCGTGAGTAGCTGAAAACTAATTTATATCTTAAAAAACACAGAGCGAAGTTTTCTGGCTGTCTTCATCCCTGAAACCCCAATATTGTGATGGGAATCCATGGATCTGCTGGACAATGGTGGATATTTCTCTGCTGGTGTGCAAACACGCAGGATGCTGCCTTGCATCTGCACTTGCAGGTGCTGCCTTGCACTTGGAGAAATCCTTTTGGCAGCCCATGTGCCGTTCAGTTTGCACATCCTGCGTGGTGAGGAGCTCAGAGCGGGGCTGTAACGCAGGGCTGAGCGTTAGGAGGTTGTTAAAACCAGTGCAAGTGCTGCCTGTACCTCGGGGACATTAAATGCAGAATCATTTTCACTAACAGGCAGGTACTAAGCGTGCCAAATTTTACCCCAAGGTGCTCGCGGGCTCCTGCGTGGTGTTGGTTTTGCTCGCTGACTTTTATGGACTATCAGGATTTATTGACCCAGCAGGGGAATACTGACAGAGGTGATTCTGCCCCAGTCCCAGGTTCCCTTAAGGGACAATAAGAACACCTGGTGTGCACTGCAAATTTAAACTCAACTCGTGCGTGTCGTGGCACGGGGTTTAACTGCTGAACGCTCACTGATGCTGGGGCAGGGTTGAGTGTGAAGCCTGGGTGATTCTGCACAGACCTTGACATTTTCTTTAGGGAAAAAATGGCTCTGCTGTCCCTGGGTAATGACAAGGCTCAGAGAGAGTGTGTGCAGCAATGAGCCCTTGCATGGCTGTTGGAGCCAAGGTGATTTTCTCCTGGTAACCATCCTAACAGCTTTTAATGCCCTGCATCTGTATTATCAAGTTCACCACCTGAATTATGTACTGGCAAAGAGCTATAACATTTCTTATGCCTGAGTAATCGAGGACCCAAATCTGGCCCAATGGACTTGATTTACAAAAACGTGTTCACGGCTGCCTTCTTTTATTGGTGCAGTAAATCACAGGAATTGTCAGCCAGCATCATGTGATGGGCCCAGACAGCTGTGATTAGTATTGCAAGGCTCTCTTCATATTCTGATAGCACTTCCAGTAATAAATAAGCAGATATTTGAGCAACTTGTAGCACTGTGCTTAGAGAAATTATGAGCCACCTTATTCTATATGTGCCACAGAGTAGAAATGTATTTTTATTAATTTTTTTTGCTGGTGGGAAAAGTTGAAATACGGGCAAAGCACGTCTACTAAACTAGACTTCTTAATTTTATTCCTGTAAAATTAATATCTCCTACTGCTGCTAAAAAGAAAATAATCATATTATTTAAGAAACAGAAAAATGCTTGTGCTGACTCTTCTCAGCACACTGCATCTCTGCTGGGTTGTATTCAAAATGCACATGGGTAAAATTACAATGAAAATGTTTGTTTGTTTCTTTATGAAAGAGTTTCCTTTCTCTCTTGCTGTTCTTTTTCTCAACCCATATTAATTTTATGTACTTGGTATCAGTCAGAAGACATCACTGTAAATACTCCCCTTAGCACATTTGCCTTTATGTGGGATCCATAAGCTGTAAGGACCTTGACCTTTTGCTGGGGAAGTTTATCCACTTCATCCCGTGCTATTTTCCAAGCTGGTTAATGCATCTTTTTATTGCTTGACAAAACCTCCTCCTTTAAAACCCTTCAGCTGTTAATATGCACAAGTGCAGCTCATGCCTCACTGGCGGCGGTGCTGGAGCTGATGGGGACAATGCCCAGCCCTGGGTGCCAGGATTTGGGTCCTTTCATCCCTTTGCCACCCACACGTCCCTGAAATAGGATCAATGTTCATGGTCTGCACTGAGGGCAGGGTCAAGGCGGGTCTGATGTGCAGAGCACAGTGCTGTGGGAGCAGGCTGGCATCAGGAGCAGCCAGAGCAGTGCCAGAGCTCCATCCTGGCCAGAATTCCCATCCTTTGATACCATTCTTCTTTCTCAAGTCCTCCGGGACAAATCTGTGAATGATCTTCCTTCCTCTGCAGCAGGCACAATTCAAACAACATTTAAATATTTGTTTGTCCTTTCCAGAACATTATGTGAACCTGACTCACAGGTTTTTACTTCATCCATTTGTGTATCTGTGAGGGAGCAATGCATGGATGGAGTGTGAAGGTCACATTGCAGCAGGGACTCCTCATCCCTGCTCGTCTGTCCCTCCTCTGCCATCGGGACCTGCAGGAGCCTGGGAAGCTGCTGGTGCCATCTGTGGCATGGCCAGAGGCAGCGGGTGATGCCAGCCCTGCTCCTGGTCCTGCTCAGACACCGAGCAGCCCCAGCTGGGCGCCGGGATCAGGGATGTCCCAAAGCCATCTCTGTGCCCTGCTGCCTCTGCCCTCCCTGTGCCACACGGAGCTCGCTGCAGGGCAGGGTCGGAGGCACGAGTGCCCAGCTGAAACGTGAACTGCATTCCCTCGCCGAGGAATCTGTCAGCTCCCTCTGACCTGTGGGGAAATGGAAAGACAGACTGACTGTACTTGTGGAGCATCAGAACAATAAAGTGCCTTTGCAGCTCAGGAGGCAGCACTGGGAACCCAGACATGCAGACCCACCGAGGAAAAGATTAGATTTTAATTTCTCAGCTTGAAAAATCTCAAAAGATTTACCATAGCAGGGCTCCTAACTTTGATTCAGGCCACAAGGTTTCTAGGACAGTCTCAAATCCCAGTTTGGAAGGGTGCAGGTTTTCCCCTTGTAGTACTCAAGGCATGAAAAACCAACAACAGGCTGAGTTTTAGACTGGAGACAGGTTTTCTCATTAAGACAGACCTGGTTTCAGTTATTCCTCTGTGAAATAAGCCCCGTGGTTGATTTTTAAATGTAAGGAGCTTGCTGCAGCCAGAGAGCCCTCAGCAAGGGAGGCCAGAGCTGGCTGGACCTGGTTTTTCCACAGGAGGAATGATGGTGCTTCCCTTCCCTTCCAACAGCATCACCACAGCTGGGGATACCTGAAGAAGAGGCCTCTGAGTCTTAATTTTTTCTTCGTGTTACAGAACAGTCTTGGGCAAAATACTGGATAACCTTCCCTGGGGAACTGCAGTATCACTGCAGGGAGTGTTGGATTTGAGGTGGAGGAGGACTGTGGGGATTCGTGGAGTTCTTTAAGGAAGACAGTGGAAGGTGTCCACGGAAGGAGGGTTGGAATGAGGTGGTTTTAAGGTCCCTTCCCACCCAAAGCAGTCTGTGATTCCATGATTCTCTGCCAGCCCGCAAAGCCTGGAGTGACCCCTGAGCTGGCTCTGAGCTGAGGCTGCAGTGGGTGCACTTGGGCACCAAAATCAGCTCTGCCCCTGCTCTGCCTTTGTCATGGGAAATATTTCCAGTGCTTTTGGGGAGCAGTGAATTCGTATTGTTTAAACTCAGCCTGAAGCCACAGGAACTGCTGTAAATCAGCTGGCTCTGATAAACCCAGTGCCACAAATCAGGTGATTAATACTTGTATAAATCTTGTCTTTTCCCCTCCAAGTTTTCTTACACTTTTCACTGGAAATGTTTTTGATATAAATCCTTTCCTTCCATCTGACAGCTTTTTTTTTGCCCATCTTCTGTCCATACAGTCCACTAATAACTTCAGCCCCACAGACCTTCTCTCCAGGAAATGCCATTAAGATTTTCTTTTAGCAAAAGTGAGCAGCCCTTCAGAAATCCTTTATCAGGTCTGGTTTTTCCTGTTGTGGTTTGCCTCCTGCTCTTTTTTTTTTTTTTTTTCCTGGATAGCTGTAATTTAAAGCTTACAAGATCGATAAGTCCAAGATGCACAGCATAAATGGGAGAAGCAGACAAACAACTGTTAAAGATAGGAGACAGCTGATGAAAATGAATTCAGCTATAAAGCATTTGAGTTACTCTTCTCTGCTGTGATTTCTGAGAGAGATTAAAAAATAGGAGGAGGGGGAGATACAAATCATCATTCCCTCCTCCCTCAGAATCTCGGATTGAAACAGTGTTGAATCTCTTCTTTTTCTTCCCATGTCTCTAAATAAACAGGAGGTTTTTTTATTTGGAGGAGGGCTTTTAATCAGTTACAGGAGAATTGGCTTAATATAGAGATAACTGGGAGCAGTGTAATGGCAGGAAGTCTGGACCTGATGTAATAACAGCATCTTGTCTTGAGCCCCCTGAATCCAGCCCTGTGCTAAACCCAAATCCTGAAAATGGCCTCTGTTCTGCACCGGCTCATGGCAGAAGGATTTTTCCACTCTGCTTTGCAGCCCTGGCGATTCTTCGTGGGGCTGGGTTGGGGTTTGCTCTGTTTTCCAACCCAGGCATGTCTTGCAAAGCTTGGAGCAGGCTGGCCCAGCTCGGTTGGGCTGTGCCCAGCTGGCACAGGCTGTGGCTCAGGCAGTTTGCGTTTGGCATTACAAATTGCAGTCACATTGCTTCGGGGAGGCGCAGGCTCTCTGAAAGGCCGAGCGCAGTGCCAGCAGGAGAGCAAACATTGCTAGGCTGAAGCCTCCATAGAAGTCAAGGAGGATTAAGGTGCAGCTGAAAGTAGAATTGGGGTTCCTAAATCACCGCAGAGCTTTAGAAAATGTTTTCTGTTCACATCACAAACCGTAATTTATCAGCAGAGGGGTCAAGCTGTACAATATATGTGCTAGTGAATTGTGTTTCAGTGAAACTGCAAACTTCTGTTGGTGGGGAGGTTCTTACAAATGTTCCCTGCGTGCCCATGGCCACAGGAGATCCCTGAAAGGCTAAAGATGTGTCTGGCAATAAGCACTGACATTTCATGTGTTTACACCCGTGTGTGCTGAAGCTGTCTCTATTTACCCCAAAAGATCAGGGCACTTTGCAGTATGAATTTGAAACGCTCTGGGAAAGGAGGTGCAGGTGCACTCTGGAAGAAGGATTGGCTCTGTCCACGGAGAAATAAGGCTGGCTGCAACTGGTGAGATGACAGCAGATAAAGAGATTATCAAGTAGTGACAAGAAAGAAAATAGGTTAGCTGAATTCCTCTTTATCACTTCTTCTCCCTCATAGACGTCTCTCTGAATATCTTGTCATTCAGACCGAGAGGCTGGAAAGAAAAATCACTTTTAAAGGTGACCCACAGAGGTAAAACCAGACCAAAATGGTGTTTGTGTGCTTCTTTTGCTCCTGGGGGACACAGGAATTGGTCTAGTGTTTACACTGTGTGTGTTCTGTCATTTGGGAGAGCAGGAAAAGTGGGATTAGAGCTCCAAACCCTTTTCCTTGCTCCAGAACACAGTGGAGCACTCTGTGATCCTGCTGTGGGTGGGAATATCGAGGTCAACAGCAGAGGTCTGTCCTGTCCTTGCAGTAGAGAGGTCGATAAAGAAATGCAGCTCTTGGTCAATATGTTTAAAACAGGTGGAATGTATTGGGAAAAAAAAAAACATTTAAGGGATTTGTTCCCTCTTGGATGCGCTTTTCTTCCATGAGCCTTTTTTATTTCTTCTGCTTTAAAGGAAAGTAACTATTGAAAATCACTTTGAAACGTGTTTCATGTTAGGAGAGCAATACTGTAGGTGGTGATTGATAAGATTTATTGTTTCTGGGTTTGTGTTACCTTGTGATTCCGAGGAAAGCTGAATCTTATCTGTTTGGTGCTATATAAACACTTAAGAGACTTCAGAGAGCTTGTAATGTAAGCAGACAGGAAAGGCGAAGGAAGAGAGGGGCAATGTGCAGAAAAGTGCCTCCTTCCAAGGCCACAAACCTGACTGAGAATGAGAATCAGATCTTCTCACTTCAGCCCGTTTTTTTTTTCTATTCCATGGGGTGTGTTGCTTCTGTTATTCAAATATGGAAAAATCTCTCCTTTTCTAGGTGAATGAAGGGCAAGGAGAATGAGATCAGACAGAAACTCAGTATAGAGGGGGGAAAAAAACAAAGCAAAGGAATTGTACTGATAAAGGTGCTGGTTTTAGATCAATTCAACATATGACATGCCATTACTCAAATCACGATTCTGTCTTTATTTCTAGATGCAGTAAAGTGGAGAGAAGGATTCAGATGTAAAACTACAAACTGACCATGCAGTGATGAGGAAACAGCTGCATGTACTGGTTAGAAATGCATGTTTTTCTTTTTAATTAAGTATTTGTGTTTTGGATGTCGATGTTATTTGCCTCCATTTCTGAATCACCACAGAAAAGCTCACTGTAACCATTTTGGACCCGGCTGATACCATTTCAGCCTGGAAAAAGCTCTCTGTAAAAGCATGAACACGTGTGTGTGTATCTGTTTGTGCATGTAGGTGTGTTCTGGAATGATTCCATGGGATTTGAATTCCCTGGAGGATGTGGACATGCTTTCAGAGCCTGACAGCTCCGAGGTCAGATGGAGCTTGTTTGTCTTCTCTCTTTGCAACTCAAGCAAACATTCATTTGTTATTGTGTGTGGAGCTGAGCCCTAAGCCCGGCTTTATCCTGTTGTAGCAACTAATTGGTGAGGAAATTGTGATTTTACATTTTAAAAAACCACCCTCAGTTCTGGAGAAAAAGGTGCTGTGACCATTCTACCCTGATTATTTCAAGGTCAGTGTCCCATTCTGCTCCCCAGCAGCTGCTGGTGGCCATCGGGGCAGGGAGGGGCTGGATGGATTTCCTTGGATTTACTGAAAGTTGGGCACGATGAAGAGAAACAGCGGAAGAGCAGGGCCTGAGGGGTGGCACTGCCAGCAACTGTTCATCAGGGAAAAAAGCCTTTGGAGCCCTGCAGTTATTTATGGCCTGGGCTTCTCCAGGACATTGTGTTTCCAGGGGATTTTAGTGCCTGTGGACCCTTCCTGTAGTGAGATGTGCTTGGAGGAAATAATCCCACTGGCAAGGGGTTTCTGTCTGTTTATTTAATTATTTTTAAATCCTATTCAGAATATAAAAAACAAACCCTCCTGTAATTCTGTTTTCTTTCTGTTGTGGCTGGTGAAAAGGGAGTCTGGGCTACCCATAGATGCATTTCCCATGAACTTTTAGTAACAGGAGCTCTAAGGTGAAAGCTTTATCTATAATGGGAGTTATTTACACCATAACTTCCTTTTGAGCTGCCATTTATTAGGATTTTGTGTTCTGCTCGCTGGCCTTGACTGCTGTAGAGAGCAGGTTTCTTATGTATCTGCTGCTGAATTTCATTTTGTGAACCTCAGCAGTCTGTAAAAATCAGAATGATAAAGTTACTGACAAAATGGGGTTTGTCTGAATAGTGCTTAAATTTTTTTAGGCTTTTTAAAAAATTCTTCTCTTACACCCAGCTGATAAATGGATTTTTTTCCTTACAGTCAGTGATTGTTCCAAGTAGAAAATAATTTACTAATTTCTGATTAACCCCAGCTAATCAGGCAGGCAGTGGCATCCAGCTGCTGTGTGAGCCCAGATCTCCATAAAATCTGGTTATATTTTCATTTATCTCATTGAGGGAGCAGCTCTGACCTGAAAAGCTGACTTCCTTGTCTGTTTGTGAGTTAGCTGATAAACTTTCCCTTTTTCAAGACCAGAGAGCTGGAAAGGCCTCTGTGGCAGGCTGGCTGGTTTGGGGGAATGAATGAAAAAGAAGAAAGATTTGCTCTGCTTTTTTGGGGAGACAATCTGTGCTGTTTCTTCCTGCACACGTCCAAAACCTTCTCCTACCTTTTATCCCCCAAACCTTCTCCTGGAAGATTTACTCTGCTTTTCTTGGAGGATAAATCTGTGTTGTTTCTTCTTGCACACCTCCAAAACCTTCTCCTACCTTTTATCCCCCAAACCTTCTCCTGGAAGATTTACTCTGCTTTTCTTGGAGGATAAATCTGTGTTGTTTCTTCTTGCACACCTCCAAAACCTTCTCCTACCTTTTATCCCCCAAACCTTGTCCTGTGTTCTCTGGGAGGGTTTCCCGTGGGCTGAGCTGTTCCGTTTCCAGGGAGAAACACTGGAAATGCAGGTCCAACATTCCAAGTGCAGGCTTGAGCAGCTTCCTGTATGGAATCACAGAATCACTCAGGTTGGAAAAGACCTTTAAGGCCATCAAATCCAACCATCCCTGCAGTGCTGCCGAGGCCAGCACTAACCCATGTCCCCAGGTGCCACATCCACATGGTTTTAAATACCAGGAAAGTCCCAAAGTGCTGCAGCCTTTAGAGCTGGAGCTTGGGTGTGCCTGCAGCGTGGATGTTTGGAATTGGGCTGTTTCTTCCCTTCGGTTCTGACCTTAAAGCACCCACTTTTGTGTTCTTGTGCTGTTTCCTCTCTGACTGAACCCGTTTCTCAGGGCAGGGATCAGCCTCGTGACCTCCTTGCCCTGTGTGACCAAAGAATGAACCCAGAGCCATTCAGATGGGGCTCCAGACTGGAGTTAATCTGTGCTGCCCCACAAATAACTGCATTTACTCACACAGGATCTCTTTATTTAAATGCATTTCTCCTCTTTGTCAGGAATTGTAATTAAGATTTCATTGCGTGATGAACTTCCTATATTTAGAGCATTCTTTGTGAATCCATTACCTTTTAACAGATATTTGGCAGTGGGAAAGTTGGTAATCGTTCCTTTTCATTTAAAATTCAGGGCATGATGTGTGGAGCTGTGTTTATGGGGAGGGGGCAGAGTCCTGTCATTTTCTACTTGCTTAAAAGCTCCGTAAGTGGTTGAGGAAGCTCCCATCCCGAGGAGAAGAAAGGGCTCATTAAAAAGATTAGCTCATAGAGAACAAATTAAACTTCAGTGCCCTGCATAAAGATTATAATAACTGTAATAATAAATGAATTAATAATGCATTAAAGGAGAATTCCTCCACTCAGCTTGTCACACGCTTATCCTTGAAAATTGACTTCAGTGAGGTGTGTCACATAATGACCTTAACTGATGGATTTGGGATTTTTCCATGCTCCAAAATCCACTCAAACCCAGATTTCTGTATTTTTGACAGTTTGCTGGATAGACATGAAGTAACTTGGGCCATTTGGTGCTGCAGGCTGTGGGGGAAGCTCTTTGTTGAACCAAAGGAATCTCTAGTTTTAACCTCAGGCAATCAGAACTGGTAAATCCTGACCACTTGGAAGGGGAAAAGTTGGCAATCCAGTGTTGGAGGCTGCACAGCAGCACCAGAGGTGCACACCTTGGGCTGATGGGGGATACACAATTTATAGGGCCTCTAACATATATTTATATCTATATGGCCTCAAACTGACCAAGAGTAGGTTGAGATCCAATATTAGGAAGGAATTGTTCCCTGGGAGGGAGGGGAGGCCCTGGCACAGGGTGCCCAGAGCAGCTGTGGCTGCCCCTGGATCCCTGGCAGTGCCCAAGGCCAGGCTGGACATTGGGGCTTGGAGCAGCCTGGGACAGTGGGAGGTGTCCCTGCCATGGCAGGGGGGGCACTGGATGGGCTTTGAGGTTCCTTCCCACCCAAACCAGTCTGGGATTCTATCTGGAGAGCTTCCAGAAATTTGAATGTTTTGTGCCCACTCTTGTAAATATGAGATTATCAGGATTTAGGAGTAAGTTCTCAAGTTCAGCACTGAAATAAGAGGCATCTGTAGGGGTTTAGTTGAGGAACTGTAGGTGCTGAGGCATCTCTAGACAGCAGAAAAGTGAGAGTTTGGGATTTCTGCTGTCTCCCCTGGGTAAGGGCTGAGTTTCTAATGGTTATTACACTGGGGAAGAATTGAATTAAGGGAATTGATTATCCAGACATGGGAAGCTGAAGCTGGTTGTAAAATGCATCTTAAGGCACCTGGGTACCTTTAAAATTAATCCATTATTCACTCCTGAACCCAAACCTGCTCGTCTAAACCCAGGCACTACTGAAGATGGCGTTTACATGAGCCACAAGGTGGTTAATTCTTAGAATCTTGAAAGAATTGAGGCTGGAAGGGACCTGGGGAGGTTCAAAAAGGAATCTGTGGGTTCCAGTTAAAGACTATGGGGATCACTCACTCTGTTCCTATAGAATCACGGAATGGTTTGGGTGGGAAGGGACCTCAAAGATCATCTTAGTCCAACCCCTGCCATGGGCAGGGACATTTTCCACCAGCCCAGGTTGCTCAGTTTATAGTGATTATGTCACACTGGTGCTTCTCTGTGTCCCCATCCACTCCTGCAAACAGGTATTCGTAGGTGTTGATTTAACACTGAGCTTTGCCTATGAAAGATATGAAAGCAAATTCCTTCTGGGATGCTTTTTTTTTCTTTGGAAAATAATTGAAAATTCATCTCTAGTGTTTTGTTGCTTTTATTGGAAGGGTGTTCTTAATAAAAATCTCATTCAGCATAAAAAGGACAACATCAATGGGGTTCTTATCAGTGCTTTGCATCGTGTTAATACCAGAGCCAACAGCGAGTTGTGCAGGTATTAAACCAGAACAAAGGAAATTATTCCAGGGGTTTTATGTGAGAATATTTTGAGTTTGCTTGTCAAGCCATGCAATATGGGCTCTGCTTTATTTGCTGGCTGCTGTGAGAGCAGCTGAACAGTTGCTGGAGTTTGCACAGGGATTCTTTTCTCTCCCTGCACTGGTTTACTTTGGCACATTGTTTGATCCACGCCAGGAAAATAGTGAGATATCAAACAAAAGTGATGCATTAATACCTGGAGTTGTTGCAGCTCGGAGCAGCGCTGCTTCTCCGTCGTTTGAAGTGGTCACTTGGGGTGCTGGAAGCACAATCCTCTTTTTCAGCCTTCCCAGCAATAAAGGCTCAGCAGTGCTGCTGGATTTTGGAACAGAGCAGGTACCTGCAGCAGGGCTAGCCCGGGGCTGGCAGGGGATAACGAGGGAAGCACAGCTCTGCCTGCTGGGCTGGATCTGCCCCTCCAAACCTCCTGCTCTCAGGGCAGGGAGAGAGCTGAATGCTGAGGTGTTCTTAAATTTCCAGTAACGAGGCTGGGCTCATTAGCACTCTCATCAAATGGCTTTCAGTTGCTATCAGTCTGACTTGGATTTGAATTGATGACCTTGAGATAAAAGGCTTTTTATTCTATTACCCATCTCCTGAGCCATCAAGTCTTTAATATGCCGTGTAAAATCAGTTTTCAGATGGTATTTCTTTTATGTAATATCATCATTTGTTATTAATGATGTCTGATTTTGGGTGCTGCAAGCTCTAATTGTGCACAGTAGTACTTTTGTTATTCCTATTATTTCAGATTTATCTGCTGTATTACCAGATACTTGTAGACAAAAAGAAAGTAGATTGGTAATAGAGTGTAATCCAGTTTTATATAAACGAGTTAATAAAATCACATAAAAATACAACGTTAAATTCAGCATCAGCAAAGCTCATCTGTTACTTCAGTAAATTGATATATAAAATTCTGCTTCGATGCTGAAATAAACTTTACTGCAAAATGCTGTATGGGACTACCAAACATATGGAAAATAAAGGAAAAATGAGTAAGAATATATAATACAAACATGAAACTGAAGGAAGTTTATTACATGCCACCCTCCTCCTCTTCCTGAAGGCTTTTCCCTGAGGATAATATGGAGAAGATCATGTTAAAAACCCAGCGTACACAGGAGTGTTAGGAGTGCAACAAGGGAGCTTTTCCTGTTTCGGTTTTATGTGACTGGGTTTGTTTGGACAAGATAAAACTGGGAGCACTGGGATGAAGAGGTGCCTTTAGGGAGAGGTGCTTTGGGAACTCTCAGGTATGGACACCTTATCGTCCATATTTGATCTGACTTGAATTATCCCTATTATCCAATAGGAATTTGAAAAGGAAGATATTACAGAGCTGGTGCTGCAGCAGTCACTTGTGCCAAATTAAATGGTTTTGTTCCAGAGGAGATAATGTTTCTGTAAGATGTAATTTATTGGGTCTTGGCACTAAAAAACAAGGGTTAGAATGCAAATCTGGTGCAGATTTTAGGGGGTCAACCAGCTGCGCCCTCTGGACCCCAGTGCATCCCCTGCCTCCAGCAGAGGTGGTCGTGTCAAGGTCATTTTAGAAGCTCTCAGCGATGGGTCAGAGCAGCTTTCTTGGAGATAATGTATTAAAATGATTAACTATGTAGTTCAGACAGCTTTTCATACTATCTGTCCTTGATTTCCTTCTCAGTGAATTAAGGCAGCCACTGGTGGTGTTCCCAAAGAACAACTGATTGGAGCTTTCTTAATTAAACCCTGTCATGTGTTGGAATATTGCTGCCATGTCCCTTTCCCAGCCCTCTCTCTCGATGGAGTGAGCAAATATCCTCCTTTCTAGGTCATGTTTTCTGAATCTCACATGGATAATTACCTCCTGTGTCCCGTGGTTAACATCTGCTGATACTTCCCCAAACACCACCTGTGTCTGGCAGCAGCCTGTCCTTGCTGACTCACGCTTGGGTTTTGGCTTTTCCAACCTCTGTTCCCACTGCCTGTCTGAAAAAAACCATATTTTAAAGCTTGCCCTTAGTTATTCCCAGAATAAGTAGGATTTTGAATACCTTTTTATTAAATTATCTTGGTTGTTTTTCACCATAAGTGTTGTCCTTTAGGGTCCTGGTGAATCCCTCATGCTGTGTATGATCTCAGCCACTCATGAAAATACGGGGCCAAGTCAAACTCTTGTGCAGGTGTGCTGGTGTGGGCCCTCAGTTTGGAAACAGACAGACAGAATCTGTTCTTTGAGTGTGTTTATTGTCAAACTAAACTCACGAGTTGGTGAATGGACCTTACTGTGGCAGTCATATTCTGTTTGTCTATTCAAAATGTACCACATCTAATTCCCTCTTGTGATAAGGTAATTATCCTGACTGAAAAAATATAAAGGGAGACTGGGTTGACACGATTAGAACCTCACATCTTGGCAGATTCTTCTCGCTTTATATTCCTGGAGGTCCTTACAATTTAATTGTTTATTCATTTGTTCCTGAGTCTTGCAGTGATCTGAATTTAGACTTACGGAGATCTCCTTTTTCCTGTTGTAAAAACAGCTGCTCTGTTTGACTGTCTCTTGCCCTCAGTCATTCCCAGAGAGTGCTAAAAACTAATTACTGGTAGTTTAAAGAGAATTTCAGCAGATTCAGAAGTATTTCAAAAGGAATTTAATCCTTAATGACTTACCCAGCTGCATCTTACCCGCACAGTCCTCAGCTCTCTGCTCAGATTGTGGTCCAAGCTTCAAGTTAAAATGAATTCTGTTGAGGGTCTGGTCACTGTAAAACATCTTTTTGTGAAGAAAGAGGTTAAAAAAGTTGTAGAAAATGCCAACCTTTCGCAATTTGCCGTTCTTTCCCAGGTAGATAATGGACTAATGATGCCCTTCACCTTTACAATCCCTTTGTGCAGGCAAGGTAGGCAGAAGGGATCATGTCACCAAAAGCAAAAGGTTCTTTTGTAAGTGACCATCTTTAATTTTTTTTTAATTAATCACAGTTATTTCAACTATTGAAGGGTTAGAAAAACTCATTAGGATTTATATGAATGACTTCTTACTGCTTAATTAGTCTTCATTAGCTGCATTGGAAGACTTGAGGATCCACATTTCTGCATTACTCACCAAACCCACGAGAAGCAGGCAGCTTGATTGTTGTTTTTGTAGGTGCACTGCAGGTGTGGTTATGTTCTCCTATTGCATTTCCTGCCCTTTTTTGCTGTCCTGGTGTCTGATCCTCACTCAGGTCCAGGACAGCCACTCTGAGTGGAGCAAATCCAGTTTAACAGCAGCAGGAGGAGGAGGAGGAGTTGTCTCTTGGCAGCTTGACCACCCAACAGAGAGGACTTAGAGGGGTGGGAAGGGTTAAGCTGGAAATCTCTCCCATCTTGGTGTGCACTGGGATTTTTAGAGCTTGATAACACTGCAATGTTTCTCATGATTGGAATAATAAGTACATGGTAGATGTGATAAATGTATTTAAAAAGACTGATAAACCACGTATTCTAAGATCCTCTCAAAAAATTGCAGCCTGTTTTTTTGTTCTGCTTCAATAGTTTATTCCCAGTCCTGCCCCTGCAGACCTGAACATTAATGTGTTTCATTCTGCTCTGAAGAATATTCCCCTTCTCTGCAATGCCACCTTCCACTTAGGGATTTCTGAGACAGATGTGATATTAAAGTACCTTCAGTCCTGTGCTCTGGAATAAAGGAAATAATTTAAAGGCAAAAAACAACACAGTACCCAACAGAAAATGGAAATATAAATTCGTTTTCTGAAAGTGACTGGGCTGCTATCGAATTATTTTCTATATTCATTATTTGACAGAATAGCATAAGTAAATGCCAGAGAATGGAAAGTGATTAGAAATGTAAGAATTAATAGCAAAAAGTAGAAAAGCAAATGCTATGTACACAGATTTGCATCCTGTGACATAAAGAGGATTACAGAATTAATTTACCAATGGCATTTATTTTGGAGGCCAGTTCAGATAAATAACAGCCCTAACGAAGTCAGTGGGGCAAACCCAGAAAAGTCAGTTGAGGAATAGAAAAAAAACCCCAAAAAATTTGTATTAATATTTTTCCTTATCAGGTAGAATACCAACTTAATAAAAACTAGGAAAGATGATCAGTCTAGAAATTAGAATTGCAAGTTTCTCTGAAATTGTGGTAACTTGGAAGGCATCAAACAGCGACTGCTGTTTTGAAGATGGGATTTGTGAACCAAACCATTGGCACTGCCGATGTCTCATCTTGAGGCAGCAGTGACTGGGTGTTGATGTGATGAGGAGTTGCCTTGTTTCCTGACAGTCTGAGTCCCAGTTCTGACACTCCAATCCCTCCTGGATGGGATTCCTGATCCGGATGGGAGTCACTGAGCTGAGGTTTCTCCGGGAAGAACAACCCAGCCGCGCGTCTCCAGCCGGTGCCGAAGCGACAGAGCTGGCACTGGCCATTCCCCGCGTGCCCCGGGGATGTGCCAGCTCTGGGCAGCACCAGCCCTGCCTTTCTGTCCCCAGCCACGTGTTTAGGGCAGTGTTCACCTCTCCTGTCCGTGGCAGTGCTCGGGTGGTGACAGGGAAACTCACACAAGTTGCTGTTTGTCTGGGAGCTCCTCTCCCGCTCCGGCGTTCGCTGCTCCTCAGGGATGCCCAGGATGGATCCCTGCTTTCTGTGCCACACGTGTGGGCTGAGGAGACTCCCAGAATTACACCCTGCCTAACCAAATCAACCAGCTGGCAGCAACAGGAGGCTTGGAAGTCATTGCAGCTCCTGTTTCTAAAAGCTGCTGCTGTTACAGAGCGCCGAGCCCGAGCCAGGCCTGACAGAGACCTGACAAATGGCTTGGGGATGTTCTTTAAATGCTGCTGAGCCATTGACACGTTCCCTCCCAACCCTTCCTGTCAGGCACATCACAAATTGCTGCAGAGGAAATTATTCCTGAGCAGCTCCAAGACGGATCATTGTTCGGTTGTACCAACAGCCCGTGGGTTTTAATCTGTTTATTTGGCTGTACCATCTTCTGTGGCTGCCTGGAAACAGGATTCCTAAGCAGGCAGATATCTCTTGGAGAATTCTCACTTTGCATATTTCTTCACTACTCCATTTGAAAAAAAAAAAATCAGTTTCTTCTAAAATCTTCCCTGCCGAGCTTAGCATCTTTTGTCCTGCCGAAAACAAAATCATTGATCGTGTCTGAGTGTGGCACACCAGGGCAATGAGTTATTGCTCAGTGGCCTGATGCACCTTTTCCTCTCAGTGTAGCTCTTCCTCAGTCCTTGCACAGGGCTAAGTACAGGACGGGGGCTGTTCGGTGCCTGGAATAATTTGGATGGAATTTATTATCATGAGCAGGAAGGGCAAAGGCAGTTACCACAGGAGTTCATTACATATATATGGAATTATTTCCATATATACATTCGGGAAGAGTCAGCCCTAAGTGCTGTTGCCTCATTAAATTCAAGAACCTGGGTGCTGTTACGGCTCTCCAGATTTAGCAGGCCCAGCTTTTCCAAGGGCTTGTTTCCCTGTAATCTGCTGCATGGCAGATGCTCAGTGGATTCCTGCCTGAGCTCAGGGCTGGGGCTTTGCTGGCTCTGGGATTAGGGCTGCTGGAAGGTGTGAGGGCACCGGGATGCGGCCGCGGCGGATTTTCCCTGGGAAGAGGCTGCTGAGGTGTTGGGGTACACTATGTGCTGGTAGAGATCGGCCCTGAAGGCTGGAGAGAGAGAGAGCCTCTTTCCTGGGCCAGGAGGTGACCCTGGGACTGTATCCAGGTCACTGGGGATGGGCAGAGAGAGGATTGTGGGTTTGTGGACAGGGTTGGACCTGTGAGAGGCGATGGTTGTAGTTTGTGACCTTACAGGGTATTGTTTACCTGTTACCATAACAGGCAAAATCTGTGCACTACCCCAGGGGATTGGGGGACACTGTGGGGAACATCTTCCCTGTTTATAGGATGTGATATCCTGGGTGTGCTGGTATTTAGGGGAATTCTGGCTGCGCAATAAACGACTTTGCATCTCCCTCTTGTGTGTGGAGTCCATGCCCACGCGTGATCACTGCACTGAGGAATCACCCTGATCCTTCTTGCCGGTCGTTGGCGTTGGCTGGAGCTCCCCACGAGGTCCCTGTGGTCACACCACAAGCTGTGTCTCAGGGAGAGGGGTGAGGGGACACCCACTAACGAGGGACTCAGCCAGGAGACAAAGGGACACTGTCTGCGCTCGTCATCGCTCATTTGGGAATTAATGAACGAGCGCAGGGTGCAGATGGGAGGGCTGTGAAACCTCTTGCACTGGGCAAGGAGAGCTCTCCACTGAGCTCTCACTGCTTAATGATTTCGTTTCGGATTTGAGGGACTCTGTTGCTGTGCAGTGGTTCTGGGCAAACTGGTTTTGGGGGAGGGATTGATATTTTCAAGGATGCTTCAAGCCTGCGTTAGAGAAATGCTCATTTCTCTTAATTCTTTCATGAAATCCTGCAGATTAACGATGCAAAAAAGGCTTTTTGATCATCTGTTGAGCTGCTGTGTCCCTACAGGGTGGTTGTTTTCATTAACCAACTCGGGTTTACGGTTCTACAATGCAGATTTATGTTAAAAAGTTAATAATAACCCTAGAGCACGAAATAACAGGGAAGGCAATTCTCTCCAGGTAATTAAAAATCGAGCCTTTCTGACAAAACAAGATATTCTGTAACCTGTGAACCTGAAAGGCTGTGTTGGTTTCCTACTGCCTGGCATTCCCAGTCCCTGCACGGGGCAGAGCTCGTGCCTGTTGTGCCTTCCCCAGCAGGCAGGAGATAATCCTGGGTTCCTCCCAGCCCGTGTTCTGCACAGCCTGCCCGAGCTGCCAGCACTCAGATTGGCCAGTCAGCTGCTCTCAAACAATTTGCAATGTCTTTTTACTCAGTGGAAGCACTGGTTGGAGTTTGGTTTTTTGCAGCTTCCCTGCTTGCCAGTGATGAAGGGGTTTGGATGGATGGGAAAGGTTGCACGAGGGGAAAGAGCCTCATTTCCTCAACAAGCTGTCCCAGAGAAGAGCATTTCTTTTTTCCCCTTTGCCAAGGGAAAAAAAAAAAAGCGGTTTTTATGAATCCAGTCCATTTCAACATTACAACCTTTATCCCCCAAATCAAGATGTGCAGTTTTTGTCAAACCCCTGCTCATTACACAGGATTTTCATCTCTCTCTGAAAGGTTTACATTTGGGATTTTATCTGTGAGCACGTTGGTGAATTCCTGGGAATGGGGTGGTTTTGGGGTGTCCCAACACCTCTGGGGTGCTGCTGTCCTGTCCCCAGGGCTGGTGGGTCAGTCCCCAGAGCTGGGGGTTGCTGGGGTGGAGTTTGGATAGTTCAGAATTCTTCAGTAAAACTCTGAAAGCCCAGCCTGGCATTGAATAAATGATAATTTCACCATGAAGATGATAACAGAGGCATTTTTACTTTTAAAACCAGCATTTTGGGAAGGAGTGGCTTTACCAAGTCTTTCTGTATTTGAGCCTTGCCACGGCACTCGTGGGACACCAAAACAGCCACATTCAGAAAGCACTGCCAAAACCTTTTGCTTGTTACTTGCTTTGCAACGAAGAGCAGTTCTTGATGCAACTCATTAAAGGATTTCTTCAGCCAAGGGGCTGGAACACGAACATTTGTCTCCCTCAGAACTCCTGATGCTTTTGGCAGACTTTTTGAAGTTGCCATCACGAGCTGTAGCCTTTGGGCTCCCTGAGGATTGCTGGCAATGGCCAGCCCTGAAACTTTATTTTCCCTTCTTGCAGGATGTATTAAAGATCAGTGGGAAAAGGTTGCCTGGTGTTAGGATTACCTTGAGCTTCGGTTTCTTGTCACACTTTTTTCTGTTCATTCTCACAGCTGCAGAACGAGTGAGCTGGGATTTGGAGCTGTGCCTGAGGGAAAGGTGCCCCTCTGGATGCCACAGGAGGCAATATCCGAGGTCTGAGTGCTGGTGATGGGAGGATGATTGTGCCACACGGCAGCAAAAGAATGTTGTGCTGACATTCTGGGGAGAAACACATCAGGAGAAGGATCAGTGTGTTAAAGGAGTTGGATTTGTTCTGTGTGTGGGTGAAAGGACCAGGGAGCACTTTGCTGCAGACTGGTAGAATTGCAGAGAACTGGGATTTTCAGTTATAAAATATCTAATTAATATCATTGATTCTTCATCTTGCTGTGAGCTAAGTGTACATACAGATCACAGGTGGACATTTATATGTAGGAAGAATAAATACTGTGTTCCATGAGGTCAGGTGGGAGCTCTGACATCAGAGCACAGGCTGGCACCCTGACCCTGAGGCACCAAGCTGGTGGTGTTCATCCCTGCTCCACGACTGGGTGTACATTTAGGAATTTTGGTATTAATCTCTCCAGATTTCCATCGTACCTCATTTCATTTAGAAGTGTAACATAAGGAATTAGCTTAATTAGTGATTAGGAATTGTTAATTGTGACTGTTTCTGTGGAGGAGGTTGTCCAGCTCCCTGCTGAGTTGTCCAAATTAGTGACCTGGATGCACTGGGTATTATTTACTTGTTTTACAGCAAATATGAGACCATTTCCTTCCTCTTCCCTTGGGTTTGGATGAATCATCAGATTTCTCTGACTCACTTGGGTTGGGTTTTTTTGTCTCCAAGTCTGCCACTTTCACCCATCTGCAGCCCATTGTCTCTTTGGAAAGAGGGATAAAAACACTTCCAGGCTTTTATCTCACCAGGCATTGCAGAGAAGCAGCAGCTTGGTGACGTAGCAAAGGCAGGTGCACACTGACTCCTAGAAAATCCAGAATAATCAAAAATAACTTACTGTTTGGAAATGTAATTGATAAAAAAGGTGCCACACATCATAAATTGGTACAGGGTCTTCTGGTGCATCCTGAGATCCTCCTGGAAGGAATCTGGTCCTCTTTGTAATTTGCAGATTCAGGGTGGAAAAATGAAGATGTAAAAATATTTCACGGTGATCTAAGAGAAATTGTGTGAGAGGCCATCATAGCCTAGGGTGGACTCATTGGAAGTGATCATACTTGAGTGTTAATTATTTACACACTAATTACACAGAGGTTCACGGTACTTCCAGTAATTTGGCTGTATAAAATTTATTGCCAGGCTGATCTTAACAGAAACCCCCCAGAAAGCGAAGGCAGGTGTAGGGGACAGGATGCTGGTAATTGCAAAACAAAACTGAAAACAAACGAAAAAGAAAAGCTTTGGGAAAGTTTCAGATATCTCAGGGAGTCAGAGACAGAAATGAGCAGAGTTTAGGAATTCATTTTAAAAATATTTCAAATATCATTTGCTCAGCTGCAACAGGAGACAGAGTTTAAGTCTTTCTTGGCCAAGTTGAGCTGACTCCTTTTAAAAGAGGAGTTAATTGAAATAGAGCAGAAGGACCAACTCAGACATTTTAGGATCACCCTTTGCAAGTGCCACATGCAGGAGAATCTGGTGCTAAATGCTCTTCCCCCGATCAATGTGGTTTGCTGCCATCTGATCCATGTTCCCAGCTCCGGGAGGGATCACCCCGCAAACTGCAAAACTCGGGATTGAGAAACGCGCCTTGAAAATGTGCCAGCCACGTTCCTTAAAAGGCTCCCAGAGAAGATGACTCACTGCTTAAATGGCCACTCAGTGCATCTGCAGAGCATTTCAGGTTAAATTCCCTGGAATAGTCAGGATTCCTTGGGGAAGCTGCTCCGGGGGGCAGAGGCAGCGAGGTCCTGCAGGAAAGGAGCAGCATCAACCCAGGAGGAGCATGAGGGGACAAGAGGGGTCCCAAAGCCATCCAGAGCAGTGAGGAGAAGGAGGAGAAGCCCATAGGCTACCCCAGGAAGGTCTGGAATTTCTGAGCTGGTTTGGGGGTCTCATGGTTGGTTGATGTCACCAGAACGGGGCAGATGTGAGCTATTGTCTGGTTCCTGGGGTGCAAGGCAGGGTTTGGGAGTTGTGATGTGTCAGAGCCCTCTGGGGAGATGCTTGTGCTGGGTCCCTGCACCGGCTGAGTTGTGTTTTGTGTTTCTGTCTGTCTCTCCACCTTCTCTCGGTCTCTTGGCAGCTTTGTAGCAGAGCCTTGGTTACTGCACATCTCGGTGTAAGATCAGGATTTTTTTTCTGTAAAGGCAGGGTTTGTGAATTCCGGTCTTAGTCCAGATGTTCTGTGGGTTTTGTTGTTGCTGTTATGGGGTTTTCTTCTTTTTCTTTTCGTTTCTCTCTCTCAACAAGCCCTGCTTTGTCAATCTCTCAGCTGTGCCCGATGTCCCCTCAGAGCTGATGGGCAGAGCTGAGACATCTGAATTTATTCTCGAGTGCCTGGCGCTTCGTGTTTCTTAAAACACATCTGAAATAACCTTTACTGGAACCATCCCTTTTACCTTTTCTGTGTTCTGGTTCAGAGAGGAAAGAGATTTTTTAGTCAGTTATTTGCTGACCAAAAGCATGGGATTTTCTTTGCTAAGTGTGTTTCTGATACATTTGAGCTTTGAAGAACTCAGATTCAGGTGCTCTGTGGGGACCTTTCAGAAAAATCTGACTTCCTCTGCTGAAAATCAGCTTCTCTTCAGCACTGCTTGGATTTTTAGAGTGTCCTACCACAACCATTTGCAACGCTGAACATTCCCAGTTGGCACGAGGAGGTGCAGTCCCCAGGGCCGTGCAGGCGCTCCCGGCTAATGAGCTCCAGATTTGGCTGCTCTGGGATGTGCCAGGTTTTGCCTGACAGCTTTTTTTTTTTTTCTTTTTGGCTCCTTCTGAGGGAAAGCAGCTTCTTTCTGTCTTTGTAATAAATGGGGGCAGCTGCACGTCGAGGCAGGGATTCTGCAGATTTATCCAAACTCTGCTGGAGTTTCTTGCAACTCCTTCTGGAGGTGGGAGCCAAACTCTGCTGAAGTCCACAGGAATCTCTTGCTAACTTTGATGCTACCTTAGTGGTCATTCTGCCTTTGGCTCTGTATGGACAGTAAGTAAATGCCAATTATCTTTTCAGACAGAGGTCCCTGCAGAGATAAAAGTTTCTGGTCTTCATTAGGAAAAAGTAGTTATGGGACACGATGGAATGGCTTCAGACTGAAAGAGAGTAGGGTTAGATGGGATATTGGGGAAAAAATTGTTCCTTGTGAGGGTGGGGAGGCCCTGGCACAGGGTGCCCAGAGCAGCTGGGGCTGCCCCTGGATCCCTGGCAGTGCCCAAGGCCAGGCTGGACACTGGGGCTTGGAGCAGCCTGGAACAGTGGGAGGTGTCCCTGCCCAGGGCAGGGGTGGCACTGGATGGGCTTTAAGGTCCCTTCCACCCCAAACCATTCCAGGATTCTGTGCCACACTTAACAGGGCTCTGTCCTAGGTTTTTGTTATGAAAGCTCAGACTGAAAGAACATAAATAAAATATAGCTTTCTTTATCTTTTTTATATCCTTTTTAATATCTTGTTTATTTTTTCTTTTCTGTTTCTTCTCTAGTGTTATTTTTTGTCTCCTTTTTACTTCTTTTTTGTTTCCCTTTCTTTTTTTTCCCCCTTTTTGCTGCAAAGTCGCGGGTTTCCCTAACCTGTGAGATGCACACCAGAATTTTCAATTCATTTGCTTTTCTCCTTTGACAATTGCATTGTTTTGCCACTCCATGTTATTAACAAGTTTCGTTCTTCCTCCTCCCTCCAAGCTTTTCTCCAGCAGAACTTCCCAGCCCATCCAGAGCATCCCTGCTTTATAATTACTTTACATTTCTTTATGGCTTCTCTTCAGGCAGGGGAATTGCATAAGTTAATGTGAATAATACTAATTATTTTGGATCTGTCACTGCACGACCGGTGATGAATAATGCAGATACTGCTCTGCTGCTGGATGCAGTTGTTGGGGATTTTTGCCTTTTTCCCCTCATCATCAGCCTTGAAGTATTGTGACATCAGATGACACAGATAAACCTGGGTTCTGTAATTAAGGTTTATTTTAATGATCCTGGAAAATACTCCGTTTTGCATGTTCTCGTGGTTTAAACATGGTTTAATCAGTCTTCCAGCTTTCCTGTCTGCTCAGTGCTCTGCTGCCATTTCTCCAGAGGAATGGCAGGATCCAGTAGGATAAAACTTCAGAATGCCCCTCCCTGGCATGTTTAGGTTTTCATATTAATGAAGATAATTTTGTGCATTAGATCAAGGAATTTTTCCCATCTATCTGTGGAAGGCTTGGCAAATAACACCACTGAGGAGGGAATTTTAGTGCCCATGGATTTGACTTTTCTAATAGAATTGACCTCATTTTCCATGAGCATTGGGGTGACTGGGATTTTTTCCCCTCCTGCTTCCATAAAACAAGCTTTAGTTCTCCTTGTACAGCCTTTTGCAGCTGCAAAGAAATGAAATTTGATGAAAGCAGTGACTGAAACCATGGCTGCCTCACCCCCTCACTGCACCCTCTGCCCAGAATCCATGGAATATGTACAGGAAAAGCTCTGCTTAGGTGGGATCCTATTTCCCCCCACAGTTTGCCAGCAGAGCTGCTGGTTGCTGGGCTGAAGAAAAGTCATTTAGGAGTGGTGGGTGAGGAATTTGTGAATATCCAGCTCATCTGTCTGAGCTGACTCCGAGCTCTGAGTGCTCTGCCCAGAACAGTCCAAACAGATATTTCCAGACCGGATTTGATCCTCTTTAGGCATCAAAACTTAAGAATTTAACATTCCTTTTTTTTTTCCTCCCATCCCCTCCCTCTTTTTTTCCCCCCCTGTGGCTGTTTAATATTAAAATGCTGCATCTTGTGGCAGGGAAGGCAGCAGGGATGCTCCAGCTCCGAGGGGATGTTAATTATCAGCAGGGCAGGTTCCTGAACCCCTCGCAGGAGCGGCATTTGGATGGGCTGAGGCTGCCCAGATTTGCTCTGGCAGGATGGAAAGCTCAGCCTAATATTCAGAGTTGATTCCTGGAAAAGGAGGATGTGGGAATCCAGCACTTTACCAGAAGGGAAGGTCGGGAGGATGCTCCTGCACTCCAGAAAGGTGATTTTATTCTGTCTTAGACTTGGAAATAAAGCTGAATATATTTTTGGTTTAGCCGGCTTTATCAGAGTGTTTGGGTGTAGGAATGGAGCATTTCCAACCATAATTTCCTTCCTCACTTGCAGGAGAAGGATGTGGAAAAGGATCAGGAAAAAAATTGACTGTTTGTTGATTCTTCCTATAGGAGACTCCTTTAAAATTTAGCAACTCAACTTCCCAAAGTCACAATTCCTGCTCAGGGGTGATGTCTGTTACAGTAAAAACCACCTTGGTGTGCCCAGAAAATAATGAACTCCAGACATATTTATTGGCTGTGTGGCTTGAATTCAAAGATCTTTAAATGAGAAGGAAAAAAAGTTGCCAATTTTCCCAGCAGAAACATCTATAGTGGGAAAAAATAGTTCGAAAAATGTAATTTTTTAGCCTCAGGCCAAACAGAGCAATCACATGTAGGATGAATCAGATGGATTCCATGCACAGAATGCTGGAAAATCTGCTTTGAAGCATTAATCAACACTTTGGTGTTATGATTTTTAGGTTTGTAATTACAATCATGCTGTATTTACCAAGTGTGAATACTCACATTGCAGGGATTTGTTACCAAATTGGACATGGGGCTTAATTTAGATTAAATTCAGAAACTTCGTGTCTGGAAATCACTCAGTACTTTATGCCTTGTAGGCAAAAAGTGCAGAGGAAGAACGTGAGGAGGAGGAGAGGAAATAAACGCCCCAACTGCAGAGACAACAATACACTTATTTTTCTCTTTTAATTGACAATAAGGGTTCAGGTATGAGAACAGAAACAAATCAGCTTGATGTAAATTCCGTACAGATCAGAGGTGCACTGAAGATTCCAAAAGATTAAATACTCCAAGCAGAGTCCTGGGTTTAGGAATTGATTGTTGTGAGGCTGAGCCTAAGTAATAAGCATGAAATATTAATTAGGCTCCCCATATCTCCTGAAATGAAGGTGCTTTAGCATTAAGAAATGAAATTGAACCAGATTTAGAAGAAACATGTCGAATTATTTTGTGCAATAGGCTAATGCAAATATTGACTCCCTGGTCCAGTAATGCAAATAAATTAAATTATTAGGGATTAGTGGCCAGTTTAAACTGGAGAGAACCCGAAGCAGGAAGGTTTAACCTTTTCTCTGCTCATCCCTGCAGCAGCAGTTGTGTCTTCTGCAGGGGAGCACTGCCGCTCTCCAGGGAAGCCTTTGGTCAAATTAGTCCCTAATCTTTGATAATGTGCTCTCCAGAGGGTCCTGTGGCTAAATGCTCTGGGAAGTAATAGGATATGCAAAGCAGATCTGCTCTGGCAGGGCCTGGCACGTAATAAATGATGGAGTTACAGCAGGGAAGCTGAAACCTCCACTGGCTGAACCCAGCTTGGGAAAAGCGTTCTCTGAAACTCACATGAGTCCCCAGGCCTGGTTGTGCACCCTGCTGCAGGTCTGTGCTCTCCAGGGGTGAGTGGGCTTTGTTGCCTGGGCCCTGGTGGATGGAGAGAGGGAAGAGCACCAAGGGAGGAAGGAACAGGGAAGGGTTTGGCTCCCTGGGTGAGGAACTGGAGAGGAGTGAGTGGTGCCAGGGTGGGGAGGCTGCACTGGGAGCAGGATCAGTGCTGCCAGTGTGACCTTATCCTGCCTGTGAGACCATGGGGAAAGCAGGGGGAAGAGATCACTGGGAGAGTTCTGTGTGCTGTCGTTGTCACTGGCTGCTCCAGGAAGTGAAACCCTGGATTTTATCTCCGCTGTTTCACTGCACGAGCCTTGTTGCTCCTGTCAGTCCTTCCAGAGCGGAGCTGTGGCTGGAACTCCTCCACGTGTCCTCCCCCCAGCTCCCTGGAGGCTGCAGAGTGGCAGTGATTGTCACTGCTGTCCTCCTGTCTCCTGGTGTCACTTCAGCTGCACTGGAAGCCCGTGGAGGGCGGGAGCTGCGTGCCCACAGCAGAGCAGATGGTGTGCCCTGCTCAGGAATTCCAAAGTGTAGAATTCCACTCCTTTCGCCTTGCTGAATACCCTGGGCACTTAACTCACATTATTTGGGGCTTGCAGACTTTAGTTCATCATTTTTGTAGGATCACAGGTGCTGTCAGTCCTCCTGTGAAACCTCCGTGTCACAGCTGTGAGCTGGTACAAGGCTGATTCAAGCATCCTTTCATTTGGAATTAACAGCCTGGATTTCCTGGCAAATTTGGAACAAATGCACCTTAAAATAAGGTTTGAATAGGTTATGATTTAGTGTACTGTTATTAGAATAGACCTGTGTATCCGTGGGAATTCCAGGGATTACATTCACTGCACACAGGTCCCATCCTGAGAATGGTATGAACATGAGCAGGTATCCAAAAGATGGAAGAAGAAAAGTGCATCATGACACAACAAAGTTCAGTAAGATCCTATGTAAAGTCTGTCAGAGCTGGAATTTGAATTTCTGCCTCCTGTCCAAGACCATCTCCTTAATTAAAGCCACCACGGTGGTTTGGGAAAGGGAAGGGCTGTAGTGACAGGGTCAGATTTGAGATTCGTAATCCACATCCTCCTGCCCTGAGCTCATGTTCTGCCCTCACAAACATTTCACGGAGTGCAGAGAAGTGCTGGTTTGTGGCTCAGGCTGCCAGAGTCCAAACCCAGGCTGCCACAGCCCTCAGCTGCCCACTCCTGCCTTGGTTTTAGCCCAGCAATTTTCCTCGTGCACCATCGATATCGTTAAGAACCACTAGCCCAATTCCTATTTTCATTATGAATGACAAAATAAAACATTAATGGGTTTTTTAATATGAACTGGGAGTTAAATATTCATTATTTCTTATTACTTCAATGTCACTAAGCCTTTGATGTGCTGCAACTCGAAACCTCTTCTCCCTGCTCTCCACTTGTACCTTTTTAGTTCCTGGGTGTGAAGGGCGCCCGGGCTTTGCCTGTGGCTCGTTCCATTGCTCAGCAACTCCTGCCCGTGGGGCTGTCACTGCCTGTGCTGATGGATGGAATCTGGGATGCATCATGAGCAGGGTCTGGCTCCTGCTGGGAGCTTTGGCTCTGGGCTGGCTTCTTCCCAAAGCTGGGCCACTTGTCCGTCGCTGTTTTTTTCAGTGTCACAGAACCGTGGCATGGGCTGGGTTGGAAGGGACATCAAAGTCCATCCTGTCCCACCCCTGCCACGGGCAGGGACACCTTCCACTGTCCCAGGGTGCTCCCAGCCCCGTCCAGCCTGGCCTGCGTTTCAGGTGTGTGGAATTTAGAGGAATGGCCCTGTTGGGAGGGAAGAGAGGGGCACTGGGCCATCTCTGTGTTCAGAGTGTGCCGGGGGGTTTGCCGTGGTGCGAGGGAGCAGGGAGGGGGATGTCACATCCATGATAAAACAGCAGCCAAGGCGAGAGGGATGGCTTTGCATTTTCTTTCTTGGAGCTGTTTATATCCTCTCTTTCACCTTCAGAGCCCCTTTGTGTGTCTGGATTGTTGTCTTACTTCTTTATCCTTCCAAACCAGCTTTCATGCAACTTTATATGCTAAATTTTCCCTTTCAGATTTAATACTTGTGCTGTGATGTGCTCGTAGAATCACAGAGTTATTTGGATTGGGAGGGACCTAAAAATCATCTGTTTCCACCCCCTGCCATGGGCAGGGACACCTTCCACTGTCCCAGGCTGCTCCAAGCCCCAATGTCCAGCCTGGCCTTGGACACTGCCAGGGGTCCAGGGGCAGCCACAGCTGCTCTGGGCAGCCTCAGGACCTCCCCGCCCTCTGAGTAAAGAATTTATTCCTAATATCTAATCTAGCCCTGCCCTTTCTCAGTTTGAATCCATTCCCCTTGTGCTGCCCCCACATGCTCTTGCAAACAATCCCATTTGTTTCTAAGTGAGTGTGTGCAAAGGTTGGCTGCCCGGTGTACTTTAATGCCAAATGTTTTCCAGAAAAAAGGCACTTGAGTGCCATATACATTCCTGTGGCAGTTTTCCCAGAACAGGAGCGGAATCTCCATAAATGTGTGTGAAATCTTCGTGTCTTAGCCTTACTCAGACCTTAGTTCACACCAAGATACCACAACCATCACTTGTGGAACTCCCTCGGGGTGTGGTCTTAGTTCTGCTGAGGGAGATCAGCAGCGATTTGAAAATCAGCATTGAAAAGGGGTTTTTTAAGGTGGAGAAAAGGTGTAAAAGTTGATTTTGTTTATTTATTAACTATAACCATTAATTATGAGCATTGTGTAAGTTGCCCTGTTATTATAGATTCTTGTCGTGGAAGTTGCTTCCTACGGGTCTGGGTATTTTCAAGTCCAAAGCTCCTCACAGGCAGGTCAAAGAGAATTCTTTATCAGAGGCATGATCTCCCCTGAAGGAAACCGCACATTCTGCTTCCTGTGTGATGAAATATTTTGCAAAATGATGTAATTTAAAGTTTAATTTCAAAGCAAACTGTGAGGTCTGTGCAAAGGCAGGTCTGCAGTGCAGCAGACACCTGGGGAGGTGATTGCTGTTCTCTGGTGGGCTGGAGTTTGGCTGGGAGTGGTAAAAAAAAAAAATAGAGGTTGAACAAGTGATAGAATGAGAGATATTTTTATTTCATACAAAAAAACTTCCTCAAAAGTCCAAATTTATGGCACAAATGCTGATTTCTCTCTGCTGGGTGTTGTGTTTACAACCAGGAGCAGGGCATGGGTGAATTCAGGGTGAAGGAAGGAGCTGGAACAGCACCAGTCCTAGGGACAAACTCCAGCACTTGATGAAAAAATAATACAATCAATTAATAGGTAATCAAGTGTTAATAATTGAAATGAACCTGGGCATGAGTGCTGTTAATATTTAAACATTTTTCTGATAGATTAAAATTAATCACAGTATTACCTGTCTGTCTGGAGGGATGCTGGGGAGAAATTCAAGGCTGCTCTTTAACACAGTGGATCTGAAACCCACTCGGACATCAGCTGATGTTTTGTGGTTCAGAAGAGGTTCAGACACATTTCCTATGTGTTATCTCCATTCTTACAAGCATTCAGGGAAAAGAGCATCAATATCTGCAATGAAATACATTTGAAAGGGGTCGGGGTTGCTTTTGGTGTTTTTTTAATTTATTTGGTTTTTGGTGGAGTTGATTTTATGGGTTGTTTTTTTGTTGGTTTTGGGGGTTTTTTTGTTGTTTTGGCAGAGGTTGTTTGGGGGTTTTTGTTTGTTTGGGGTTTTCTTAGGGGAATTTTTGGAGTATTCAGAGGATGTTGCTATCATATTGCTGCTTCAGGTGACAGGGCAGCAGCAGCCCCTGTCCTTGGCCATGAGCCCAGGAGATTTTGGGGTGCCTGGCCCATGCTCCAGCTCTGCTGGGGCAGTGTCAGGTGCCTCTGGTGCTGATCCATGGCAGTGGATGGAATATTTTTCCAGCTGTTTGTGTCAGGATGAGCCAGGCTGTGACACTTGAAATCTTAAAGGGAAGAACAGCAAGCCTGCATGAAGTTGCTCCTTCAGGTGTAGGAACGGAATAGATGAAAGATGAATTTACAAAGTGATGACTCTTGATTATTCCAGCTATTTCTCCAAAGGTTCTTCAGCACATGTTCATTTGAAATTAGTTCTCTTGCAGTATTTCACTTCTGTAAATTGCTTCAACTAACACTGCAAAAAAACCTGGGGGATTGGAATTTTGTTCTGTGTTTTATTCATAAAACCCAAATGCAGGTGTTAGAATTCCTCACTGGGCTGTATTTTTTGCTAAGGGCAATGAAGCACTTTGGAAAATTTAATAGGTACCAGGTCACCAAAGCAAACAGAGCATAAACTACACGAGATTATCTTGGAATAAGGAATAAAGAAGGAAGCATCTTAATCTTATTATTCTGGATTTATGCATGCATGACTTTTCCAGATCATTTTAGCCTCATAAATTCATAGCAATTAATACATTTCAGTCTTGAAACTCAAAGGTTTCCCAAATCCTTAGAAAAACCTGTTTCTGTTGTCCTCATCCCCATTCCCTGTTCAGCTTTCAACTCTAAATGCAATAATTTATTGGCAGCACTTTGGATTCCAGTAGTTGGTGCTTTATTCAGTGGCTCTGGAAGAAGGGCTGGGATAAAAGTTTGGACTCAGGAGAGAATCCAGAGGTTTTCATCCACCTCATGGGGAAGAGCACTGCACTCCTTCTTGGAGAGCTGCTCTTAGAGACACTTACAGGAAAAGGTTGTTGAAATAGTTTGACAATGAGGAGTGTGGCAAATGGGGAAGGGATCTGAATCTCTGGGAAAAATTCTTTATGAAATGGCACCCAGTTTTGTGTTCCCTGTTTTCTCTCCTGGCCTGCTTTAATTTTGTTTTGATTTGTTTTTTTTTTTTCGGCTGGGGGGATGTGTGGTAAGGGAGGTGAGTGTTTGACAGACAATAAACTGTGTAATGGCAGCGATTAGCATTCACAAAAGGTAATTCAGGTGGGAAAAAGCTCGGCAAGTCTAATAAAGGCTTCCACAGGAGGATCTGCTGCTTAAGTTCTTGAGGGGGAATACACAAACCACAAAAAGAAAACCCAAAACCCACTCTGGGATTTTCAAATTACCGCCAGAGATGGGGCTCACAGATTGCTGGTGGTGTTAATGTGAGCAGAGCATCCAAATCCCTGGAAATATCGGTCCCATCATGTCAGATGCCTGCAGGACTCGGTGTCCTGCAGGGAGCAGTTTCTGTAGGGACTGGGGACTTTGTGCCCCTGCTCTGGGCTTCAGCTGCTCAGAGCTTTCAGGCTGGTGAGTCCCAAGGCTTTAAATGAGCTGTGCTGAGTGAAAGCCCTGAAACTGTGAGTGAAATAGAAATTAGGGGATGTTTCCTGCGCTCTGCACAAGGCAGAGCTGTGCTGGGGAGCTGCATGGGGTCTGATGTTCAGACAGCTTTTAGCAGGGCTGCTCCTGTGCTGGCTTGGACAAAGTCACCTCTGATTGTCTGTTCTGAGCATGTCATCTGTCACAGCTGCTCTGTCTGCTGGCCATCGATGTCCTTCTGGACAGATTTATGTCACACCCCATCCCTGCACCGTGACCAATATCAGAGCAAACAATGAAGGAAGCAGATGCACATTATTTCTTAATTGTTGTTACTTTATTGCCATCTAGAAATAATTCCTTTTGTTCCCCTCCAAAACCAGGTTCCTATTTGTTTTCTTTTTTTCCTTTTCTTGTCGTTACTGTAATGGGCTGTCTCAGCTCCACAGCCATCAGAAATCTTGGCTTGATGAGGCTGCTTTGAAACATTTAAAGATTTAAATTATAAACTCAGAGGGAGAAAACCAGTGATGCATGATTAGTTGGAAGTTTTAAACATAATAGTCGTATTTTTCATATGCACGTACAAAAATGGCTTGTGTCAACTGTAATGTGATTTTTAATGCATATTAATAGAGTCTGTTGCAGTGTGGATGGTTTGAACACCTTTCGGCAGATGGCTGTGGTGTTAGAGAATGCACAATATAAATTAGTCATTTAGGGAAGGAAAACAATGCTCAAGTGCAAGCGTTGGCTGTGCTCGGAGATGCAGTTCCAGCACATCACTCCTGCAAGCAGAAGGATTAGAAGCGGGATTAAATTTGCCAGGGAAATTAAATAAATGAACAGATGAATTCCTGTGTCAGAAAGGGGCTCGCTGTCGTTACAGCTTGTTCACATCCCCGGCTGTGTGTCCATCTTTGAGCTCCTGTTCCTGCAGAGGTCAGATGGTGCAAAGCCGAGGCTGGGCTCGGTTCATCCCTGGGAGGGTTGGGGTGCAGCAACATCTCCCACATGGAGCCCCGAGGCTGCGAGCTGCAGGTGTGTTGGATGTGAGGGATGGAGCAGCTCTGCTGTGAGGAAAGGCTGAGAGCATTGGGATTGTTCAGCCTGGAGAAGAGAAGGCTCTGGGGTGACCTAATTGTGCCTTCCAGTGCCTAAAAGGGCTCCAAGACAGCTGGAGAGGGACTTTTGCTGGGCCTGCAGGGACAGGACAGGGGGAATGACTTCAGACTGAAAGAGAGTAGGGTTAGATGGGATATTATGAAAAATTATTCCTGGGGACAACCTGGAAGAGGTTGTCCAGAGAAGCTGTGGCTGCCCCTGGATCCCTGGAAGGCCAGGTCAGACAGGGTTTGGAGCACCCTGGGATGGTGGAAGGTGCCCATGGCAGGAGGTGGAACTGGATGATTTTTAAGGTCTCTACCAACCCAAACCCTTCTGTGATTCTCTGTGGAAGCAGTAACCACTGTCTTCAAACTGATGTAAGATGTGAAAGAAGTTGATGGCTGAGCATTGTCTCCTTTTTGTTTTTTGCTGTTCAGAAAACAGAATTAGCCGGTGATGAATCTGCGAGTCCTGTAAGTGTATTCTACTTGCCAGGTAGTGGCCTGACAAATGACAGGGATTTTGTAGGAAATCACTTTAGCAAACGCTAAAGGGCACTCATCTCTGAGCCAGGGTGCAGCAGCTGCTTGGGCAATTTATTGCTGTGCTCCAATTCCTAATCGAGGCGCTTGTTGGTAATCGCTCTGCCTGGTAACCCTGGCACGGCTGGGGTAGCCTATGAAGAGATATTTAAAAGCAATCTGCATTTTCTCCCTTGGAAATCTTCAGAGCCATTCTCATTGCTCGAGTTTCCAACAGGAGAGGCAGTAGCTTTTGGCTTCTGCTTGATCAGAATGATTGTCAGGGTGCTTAATGAGCTTTGTGCAGAGCGAGCGCTTTCGGAGCATATGTGTGCAGCAAGAACCTCTCCTGCTGGCTGGGCACGCTGCTCCACAGGCAGCCTGCATCTCCTGAGCCTGGGAGCATTTCAGTGTTTCCAGACACCCTTTTGGAATTAGGACTACATCGAGCTCATCCCTTTGAATGCAGCTCTGTGGCGACGCCAGAGTGGAAACGAATTTTGGTGCGAAGCACAAGGTGTGAGCAGACTGCCTCTTTTCACTGGTGTTTTCTCTGGAAAGAGAATGGTGCTCCAAACCTTTGCAAAGGAGTTTTGTGAGGCGTGGTGGTGGCTGATGGGAGTGCACAATAACAGCCTGACAGGTTTGCACCGTGCGCTGACACGTCGTGTCGGGGCTGCTGGGGATGGAGCCGAGCTCTTGGCTGGAGCTGCAGCAATTGCAGATGGAGTGATGTGTAATTTTCTGAGCTGCTTGTTAATTCTGAGAGGTGATGGAATCTCCTGGGTATATAATTACTACAAATGTTTACTTAACTCTATCACATAGCTTGACATTATACTCCACAAGTCTGTACCTCACTGAAGTTGTGGTCTGGCTGTAAAACGCCACTATTAGGCAGCAAAATATTAAAGAAGTATGGATGAGACTAAAGGCACTTTAAAAACACTTTCCACACCTCGGAATTACAAACATTCAGCCCATCTCCTGCTGATTACACACTTTGTAATAGCTATTGTTTCCACGGCTGGGGTTTAATTTTCCTCAGCATGCTGGCAGCGCTGGTGATCTCAATAACAACCCTCCCAGCAAGGCTGCGAGGGCTGCGGGGAGGCCAGCAGGGAGCAGCCTGACTGACAGATATTTTAAGTCTTTTTGTGGTTCAGGATTAGTGAAACACTCCCAGGCAGACCTGTTGGAGTGGGGAATACGTGGGATCCTGGCTCTGTCATCTGTAGGGGAGCTGGGGTGGCTTTGGGGTCAGGGTGGTGCCGTCCTTCCCTGTAGGTTACACCTCAGCCCGTGATCCCTGCGGAGCCTGGGGCAAAGGTAGTGCCAGATTTCCAGTGAAATTAAAGCCATCCTCTCACTGCTCATGGCTAAATTGCTGCTCAGGGGCTTTTCAGTGGCACAGGTCAGCCCCAGAGTGCAGGTATGTGTTTGAGCTGAGTATTTTGGGGTGTAGGGGTCACCAGCAGGTGCTGGCTGAGGCTCTGGGCCATGTTCTGCAACACCAGTCCCACCTACACAGCAGTCATGGAATCACTGAGCTTGGAAAAGCCCTCCAGGGTCATCGAGCCCAAGCTGTGTCCCATCCCCACCTTGTCCCCAGCCCAGAGCTCCGAGTGCCACCTCCAGCCCTTCCTTGGACACCTCCAGGGATGGGGACCCCAAACCTCCCTGGGCAGCCCCTTCCAAAGCTTCTGCACCAGGTCTAAAAGCAGATGAGACACACTTTGCACCAGTCTGGGCATTTTCTGGAGTCCTGGATTGTCCCTTGGGATGGGGAGAAGTGGTGCTGGAGACAACAGGCAGCTCCTGGGATGGTTCCTCCTCACCTGCAGATTCCTTTCAGCAGCTCTGGAGCTGATTTTGCAGCGAGTGAGAGCCGCTCCCAGACGCTTGGGGTGCCCAAACTTGTCCTGGATTATAGAAGCTTAGAGTCCTTGTCAAAAACACTGATTTCTTTGAGTGTGAAAGTGGAATCCCTTGTGCCCAACAAGCTTTTGTGAGCCCATTTAAACCTTAGCCATGCTGAGAATGAAAACAACTTTCACTCTAATAAAGCCCAAGTTGCAAAATTAGAAATGCTGTTATTACAAAAGAAAAGCAGGCAAAATTAGCAAACAGAAACTTCATGTGTGCCTGGATTAGGAGCTGCTGAAGGCGTTACCTCCAAAGGAGGAATCTTGTTCGTCTTTGCTTTGGTGAGTGCAGCCTGACAGTGCTCAGATTTTGGAGAGGTCTCTTGGGGGTGGAAGCCCACCTGGGGATTTCACTCTATTTTTTAATTTTCTGGCTGCTCCATAAGGTAAGAGGCATTTCAGAACAGCTCTCAGGCTTCCCTGATTCCTCCAGTGATCTGAAGGATCTGCATGTGCTGTCAGCTTGGATTTACCTGCCTGGTGCCCGGGAGAGTGCCAGTGACCTTGGTTTATGGTGAGTGGATCTGAGGGAAGCAGGGGGATTGGGATGCTGCAGTTCTCTGTTTTTCAGGAAGCACACAGAACTGCAGTTCTTTGGTGATGTTTATGAACGTGTAAATCACATTAATAAATCCCCCCAAGAAAGATTTTCCTGTGATAGGAAACAGAGAGTGGCCCCAGCCTTGTTTTTCTTCACCAGTTGCTTGTGTTACTGGAAAGGCAGGGAGGTGTTGTGGTGCATGAGTGGAATTCGACAGGTTTCCCATGGAAACAGAAGATCAGATTTTTATTTTTTTCTTTGCCAGTGAAGCTGATGTCAGTCAGGAGCATCTGTGCTGTCCTCAGAGGATACACCCTGGTGTAGGCTGGAGTAGGTGCAGGCTGAGTCCTCGCGTGCCCTTGTGTTGAAAAGTTTGTACACCCTTGTCTGCTTTAATGTACCTTATTTATATATTTTTTTTAAATTTGACTGGTGATATGATCCTAATATTTCTTTCTGAAATAAACTCCCGCTGTGGCTCCAGCCTGGGGAGTTCAGGCAGATTTGAAATGCTCTCAAATGCAGATTTTGCTGCTTTGCTCTCTGATCCCCCCAGACTGGCATTGCCAGCGCAGGGTCCCCAGTTCCCTGCTCGGGGCTTTGAGACCCGGGCTCTCTTTCATTTCTTCCCCAGTGAGCTGCTGTTCCAGCCTCACAAATTCCCCCAAGCCCCTGTGCTGCCTGTCTCTGCACAGCACTGATCCCTGCTCCGCTGCACTCCCAGGTTTTGATGGAACCACCCCTCTCCCAGGATCTGTTCCCTCGCTCATCTCCCTGGAGCAGCAGCTGCTGAGGCCCCGTGTAGCTGCACCAGCCTCGTTTGGTGCCTGCTCTGATTGCCTTCTGTGCTCCTCTTGCTGCCTCCTTTTTCCTGAAACCTCCCTCTCTCCATCTCCATTTCACACCCCAAGTCTGGTGCTCTCTGTGCTGCTGCTTCTCAGCACTTTAACCCTTCAGCCTCATGGAGTCATGGAGTGGTTTGGGTTGGAAGGGACTTAAAAGCTCATCCACCCCCTGCCATGGGCAGGGACACCTCCCACTGTCCCAGGCTGTTCCAAGCCCCGTCCAAGCTTCCCTTGGACACTGCCAGGGATCCAGGGGCAGCCACAGCTTCTCTGGGCACCCTGTGCCAGGGCCTCCCCACCCTCACAGGGAACTCATCCCTTGCTGCTTCCTCATTTCTGCATGGAGGGAGACCCCGAGCGTCTGTACCAGCTGTTGAAAGAACTTTGTTCAAAAAGCATTGAATTCTTTGTTTCCCTTTCTGCCTCCAGTGTCAGACTGGCTCTGGTTAAGAGTTGTGTTTGGGTTTTTTTTCACACTAGCTTGGCTCTGCTGTTTCCAGTGTGGGAACAGGTGAGAATCTCAGTCACACCTGGACCAGGTAAAAATGAGTCAAGACCCATCTGCTTTGTGAAACATCAGTTGGAGCTTTTTCCCAAGCAAGCCAAGCCTTTACTGGAATTGGGTCAACCCAGTTGCCTTTAATGCTGTTCCCAGGGTTACCTGCTGGGACGAACAGAGGGGAAATTCTGTGCACACCAATGGCACAGTAAATCCAGTGCCTCCCTACTCCTGGTTGGGAAATACCCTAAAGCATCCCAGAGGCATTGCTGTACCTGGCTGCTGACTGGGAAAAAAATCTGAGAGCAACAAATGCGTAAGAAACCTGTTTGAAATCCACATTTCTCAAGGATTCTCTCATTCACGTCATGATACCTCCATTTCCTGCCTCTGTGTAAACCTGCTTAGTATGGGTTGTGATATCTTTTACCTGATCTACTCCTCTGTTACTTGTGGGAGAGGAGGGAAAAAAACCCCAAAAACCCCTTTATGAAGTGCTCTGCCAATTTACCGTGCCAGAAAAGAGATATGCCATAGTTATTACTAAGGTCTAATTATGTAAATGACATAATTTAATAATCATTATTAAATCCCAGCAAGCTTTATTTCTTTTCCTTCTTGTTGATGGTTGTCCTTGATAGGAAAATGTCATGATGCCTATCATAAAAATTAATTCCTGTGGGGCTTTCACACCATTGCAGGGGCTGGGAGTGCAGGAGGCCTCGCAGGTGAAGGCGGAGGCTGGTTCCTGTTATCTTTGCAAGAACAAATGCTGTCCACAAGGAGAGCAGGGAGGGGAGAGGAAACTCTCACAGCAGCAAATATTTAATTAAAAAAGCTGCTTGGGCCAACTAGTTGTGGCAGCAGCTGCTTAAACAGAGCTCCGTCCTCTGAATAACTGCAGCTAAATAAAGGGAGGGAAAGGAGAGTGGAGGGGAAAGCCCCAAGGGCTGTAATTGCAGAAGTGGGTTTCATTTTTGCATTTTGGTGTCTTCAGTAGCCATGAGCTCCTTCTCTGCCTGTCTGGAAAACCAGGATGCTTTGAGCTCTGGGAGTTTGACAGAGAGAGGAGTGTCAAGAAAGCCAATACATCACCTGCTGCCTGTGTTTGAGCTGTGCAAGGTCTGATAGGGAAGGCTTTTCTGCCACATAGAATAAAACAGAGTTTGGTAGGCACAGAATCAGCTCTTTTCTAGCGTTTCCTGGCTAAAGGAGAGGTGGGTGTGTGTCTCTGCTGCAGCAGGGTTGGAGTTGTGCCCTCGTGCCAGGGAGCTGCCCCAGCTGTGGGGAGTTTTCTGCATTTAATATCAGACTCCTGGTGAGTTCCCTTTGCACCTTCTGGATCTGCCACGTTGTGACCTGGGCCTCCAGAGGTTCATGGCATTCATTCAACATGAAATGTTATTCTTTGGGGAGTACCTCAGAGCATCCATCAGGCTCCCAGCTGCAGTTCAGATCCATAATAATTGTTGTTTGACCCCCCCAGTTTGGTTGGGCAAAAAAAAGGAATGTGGGGTGTCCCTGCGTGGTCTGTGTCAGGAGAGCTCTTTGAAATGCTCAGATCCATAAGGAGTAAATCCATGAGTCTTTCCCCTGCTCTGGGGACACTCCAGGCTCAGGGCTGCAGGGAAGCGTGAAGGAGCAGAAGTTCAGTCAGAGATTTTTGAGAGACAACTGTATGGAAGGCATTGTGCATTTTTTGTGCGTAACTGACTCCTCTCTGTGGTATTTTTAGGTGTTTTTAGCCATTTTCTGGTTAGTCTTTATAAGAAACAGAGTTCGTTTAGTGAGATAATGATTAGAGGGCAATAAACTTTACCCATGATGTGACACAAATGAGATAAAAACAGTTTGACCAACAGTATTGACAACTTCTTCTTTAATTTTTTTTTATTTTAAGAGAAAGGCAGACCAACATCTGTGATGCTGTAGAATGTAGATGGACAGGATGAAGTCTGTAATGCAGTTTTCATGGAAAACGTGGCATGGAAAGCATTTCTCCCACTGTGCATATCATTAATTAGAGCAACTCTTCTGCAGGTGGGCTGGGGAGCAAAGCCCACTGTTGCTCTGCAGACCGTGGTGTTATGGGCAGAATGGGCAATGCAAGCCTGGTTCTGCCTGTTTGACATTCAGAGTGAAGCTTCCCCTTGCAGTTTCCCATAACTTCAGCAGATTTTAATTGTTCGGGCAGAACTTTTCACTCCTGCTGTTTGCTTGCTGCACTTCTAATTTGATTTTTTTTTACTTTCATTTCCAGCAAGGTGGAGCTGATGTTTTTCCAGAACTGGGGGAGATAATGGGGGGCTTGTGCTCAGTGTGCATAAAGTCACATCATGGGGAACTAGGAGGAGTTCCAGCTTTTGAAACAAAGATTTCATATCTGCTGGTGGGGTTTAGGTGAGTGGATTTTGCTGTTGCTGTGGGAAAGCAAAAAGCAAAATGGGACCTAAATTGCCCTGGTGTAGTTAGTGGGCACTTCCTCTGGGTTGTTTTTAAACCTTCTTGTCTGGCCTTGGGAGATACTTTACCAACCCCTCACGAGCTGAGGGAATCAATTTAGTTTTGCCCAATTTCCTTCCAAACAATTTTCCCCAGGTGGTGGGGAAACAGGTGAGCAATCACGTTTTTCTGAGGTTTTTAGGCTGTTTGAACAGTGTGTTTTGCTGCCTGTGTTTCTTCCTCAATGTTCTCTGCTCAGCCACCTAGCTGGAGTCAAATTGTGTCTCTAAAGATCAGCTGTGCCTTAAAATACACCCTGGGCTTGTGATCTGCCTGATGGAACATCTCCTGTGATCACCTGGAGATGCTGCAGTCACTGACAGCTGCTGCTCTGCATCCTGCCGGTGCTGAAAGGGTTGATGAATGTGGATCCCGAGGAGAGAGAAACAGAATTACAGAGTCTCTTTTCCCTTTCTTTCACATTTACAGTTGATATATTCAATATATTGTCAGCCAGCTGTCTTCAGTGGGGTTGATGGATGTTTTGATTTAGTGCCTTGGAAAAAAAAAAAGGCATTAATGGAGAAAAGCAACTGTTGCAGCTAGAAAATCATTGGGGTTTGGAGTGTTTTGAGTGATGCTTTTCCCTTACAATGGTAAAAATACCGGAGCAAGAGCAGAAAATTGCTGCTGTGCTCAGAAATAATCCTCACCTTATCAACAACTTGATTTCCCTCAAAGCTTTGCCAAAAGACGTTTTCCTCAACAGAAGCTATAGCAACAAAATGATGACCAGATAAATTGCAGCATTATGCTGCTTAGAAGAATGTCTCAGGCACTCCTGGTATGATTCTGAGCTCTTTCCTCCCTGGAGATCCTGACAAAAACTTGTCCCATCTTCCTCGTGAATCCTGCTGGGATTGTAACAGCTCCTAAAAGACGCAGGTGAAACAAGAGTGTCTCCCCTGGGTGGGCTGGGCTGCTGAATGGGTGTTTTATTTAGGCTTATTGGGGGTTTTATTGAGCTGTGAAGTTCTTTGTGGAAAAAGGAAATTGTTGGAGATTGCAGGTGAAAACAAGGGAAGTAGGAAATGCAGAATGAGGATGAGTTATCCATGCATCTCTAATGCCATCCTATTTGCTCAGGTACTCAGACTCCTAATGCACAAACTGGGCCACATCCTACAATTATTGCCCTAAATCAATTCCTCTGGTGGTACTTCCTTGGCAGACTGTAAGTCCCACTGGGAAGTGTGGAGCCTCCCACAGAATCAGACCAAGATTCCCTAACTGAGAGTTGGGGCTCCCTGTCCAGACAGGCACATGAGGATTTCAGGGTGACGTGGATGGTGTTTAACGTGTACCCCTAAATGCTTCCATGCAGTGTCTGTGTGAAATCACCACATTTCACTTCATTTTTTTTTTCCTAAGTAATTCCTTGTATCTCTGGCAACGTAGAAAATGTTGGGAGCTTAATGGCCTTGGCTTCTAGGGAAAAGCAAGCATGGGGAGATCCTCCACGAAGCTGAAAGAGCTCATCTGTTATTACACAGAAGGAGGAGAATCAGAGGCAGGCAGAGAGTGCAGAACCTGCTTGCTGTGAAACTCTCAGTGGTCACGAGTCACTGGCTGCAATTTAAATTAGGAATACACAGTGTCCCAGCGACTTTCACTGCCATTGTGCTGAGATACAGGAAAAAGACTGAGGGAGGAGATTTGCTGCAGTTTTGGGGTCAAGTTTTTCTTGGGGTTTAAGATTCTGTGTGTGAAGCCTGCCAGGATTTTTTGCTCGGGGTCTTGGGAATACACTGAGTATCTCCCGAGTCTCTGAGGCAGAGAAGCTCTGCGAGTGTGCATTTTGCACAGCACAGATGAAGCAGGGAGCTCAGATTTAGGGTTTTTGATGTCTGACACTATTGCCGGTGTTGTACATTGTGAGTGAGTTCACCTGCCTGTGATGCAGCAGGAAGAGATGATCCTTAATGGATCGAGTAGGAATAATAGCTGTTTTCTGCTGTTTATAGAGGTAATTCATTTGCAGTTAAATCCCCTTTTCCCCTCTGTTCGTGTTGTCACCTCGTTACCAGCACAGGGAGCTCTCCAGCAAACACAAACCCACGCTGTGAGAATCACCAACACCAAGCGGAGCCCTCCGTGCCCTGCAGCGGTTCCTGCCATTGACAGATGAATTTCCTGGCACTGGGATGGTTCCTGTGCCTGGAATGGAGCCCATCAGGGGCAGGGTGTGTAAATTTCCCCCCTCCTTTAGTACCTGCGAGAGGCAGGATTCCTCCCGTGGCAGAAACCCGAGGAGCTCTTGGCTGTGCCTTCAGAGTGTGTTTTGTGCTGTTCTCCCTGAGCGTTCTGCTGACTGAACAACCTCATTAGCCCGAGGCCTGCCAGAGCTCTGCCTGGCACATCCCTGCCCACATTTCCCGGTCAGCAGAGCTCTCCTGGCTTCGTGTGTGCCAAGGGTGTGTGCCAAGGATGTGCTCCAAGCGGGAGCTGCAGTGGCTCACACTGGCTGGGGCATGTGCTGGCTCCCAGGAGAGCCTTTCAGGGTGAGGCAGCGCTGCTTCAAGGAGGCGTTGCTTTGCTAGAACTCACGTTGGTTTGTATTAACAGGAGAAAGCTCACGATTTCCCCAGTATTATGTGTTTTGAAGGAGGCAGAGTGAGCGTGCAGAAGAAGCAGGCACCTTTGCAAATTGGTGTTGAAATTCCGGAGGGTTTGCATGGCCTCTGTTGGCAGAGGCTGCCACTGGCAGTCTCATCTGAGCACAAACTGCAACCTGCTCCTTCCCCCTGTGCCTGGCTGCCACAGCCTCACCCCCACCTGCTGCTGTCCTTCCCTTTCTGCTTCATGCTTGACCTATGGGCTGAAATGCTAATGGCTGTTGAAAATCTCAATTAATATAAAACTAGTTTCAGCCAGAAACGTGCTAAGCTCGTTTAGAGGATTCGGTATCTCGAGGAAATGCAGAATGGCAGAAGCCTCAGACAACAGTTGAATTTTTAGCAGGCTGTGCTTTCAGGTGTGTCTGCACAGCTCAGATCTGGGCTGGTTTGTGAGCAGCAAGGAGGATGATGGTCACTGGGTATTTGTAGGTCACGACATTCCTCTGCTACAGCGTTGTCTCCTCGTGCTGGAATAATTTCTGTGTTTTCACTGGTTAACAAAAAATGAAAGATGTGTGGCCAAACCTTCAGGTGAAGGGGATAAACCAGACACACGTGGGGGGATTAGGCTGTTCTTACATCTGTAAGTGTGCATATGTGAAGCTGGAACCTTATTTTACGGTGACTTGTACAGGAATTACGCAAAGTACACTTTACAGTGCAATGAAGGAATGCAGTCTTAAAATTTCAGCATGGTATTTTTAATTCCACTCTAAATGCCTTAGAAACTTGCTAATTAAATACTTGTGGATTTCTCAGAAGCCTGCAGAACGTCTCCAGAAGCATTTTGTGCTGCAGGATGTGGTACATACACCTCAAGTACACTACATTAAATCCAGATTTTCCCCTGGAAGAGAGGTTGGTGCCACAGTAGTACTGGGACAAGGCTTAAAGAAGATGAATGTAAAGATATGGATTAGTTCCCACTCAAGGAAAGATTCAGTTTGTCTCCAGAGAACTAAACTTGTCTGTCACAAGAGCTGCTGTAGTGGTGCTCCCAGTGCTCAGAGCTTCTGCCCAGTTAACCCAGTCCCAAAATGAACTGGAGAAGGAGCAGTTTTATGTGCAGTGAGGATGGGCAGGGAAGCAATTAAGTAAAACGAAAAAGATACTTAAATTCATGGAGGAGAGGCCTGTTGGCGTTAAAGAGCAGAGGTTTGATGAGATCTGGCTCAGAAAGTGCCCAGGCAGCTGCAGGAGGAGGGAGGATTTCTGTTCTCCCTCTGAGCCACTGTGGGGTCACCTGGTGCCCCATTTCACTGCTGCTCTCCTCTGCAGATCAGTGCAGATGTGGGTATTTACTCACACGTTTAAGAGCATCCCCAAGGGGGGAATTTGGCCGCAGGGCGCTCGGGTTTCTGTGCTCCTGCTGGAAGGCGTGCCCTCGGGGATGGTTATCTGCATTCGCCGGGAAGTGTCAATGATGTTATCACTGACGTTTAATGAGGTGTCCTCATCAGCAATGGCCCATCCGCAGTTCACGTTTATTCCTTTGGTCAGGAACAGGCTAAACCAGGTATTGATTTCCACTCTGGATTTTCTTGGGAGTCTTTGTTGCAAGTGCTGCTCAGGGCATTTTGAGGTTCCAGGTCTGATGGGGCTGGTAAACCTGGGCTGCTGAGCGTCTTTGCAGGCTTCAAACCACGTTTCTTCAGCTTTCCATCTCTGTGTGTGTGTGCCTGCCATGCAAAGCTTCCAGAAATGTGGTCCTTGTGCTCAGTGCTTCAGCTGCCAGATGTACAGAACCAATTAAATCGGCTCTCCCAGGTGTTGTGCCATCATATGGGCAGAGAGATGACCAGGAGAAATTATTAACCCTTTATTGCTGCTTTTTAAACCATTTCAGAGCATGGGGTGTGATCTGATGAGGCTTGAGGGGATTGCACTTCAGGATTTTGTTGGGAACAGCTGGGAGCAAATAAGGGAATATTTGTGAAAATGGATCTCTGGTGCTGGCTGCCCTTTTCTGGGATCACACGCTGGGATTCCTAAATGCTCATACACCTCCTGCTTCCCCTGAGCTCAGGGTAGATGTCCAGCAGGAACACCAGAAACGGAGTTTCCACATTATCAGCACAGGCTTCAAACTGAGCCATCAGTCACAGCCTGGGGACAGCACCATCTGTCACCCTGCCCAGCCCACGGCTGACCTGCTCTCCTGGAAAACCAGCACCTGGCAAGCTGGGCTCCCAAATTCCTTATTTATTCCTTAGTTCCTGAGCACTTTGGCCCAGGGAAATTAATTCTGTTGCACTCTTTATTGAATTGAATGTCTTACTGCTGCATTGTGCTACAGCCTTGCGTGCATATTTCTTTTTAAATTATAGTCATTCCATTTTTAGAGTGGTTTTGTGGTTTGGAAACTGAAAGACTGATGGATTACAAAACTGGGAAGGTGCAATAGTTGCAATCATCATTGAAACACATAAATTTGGGGAAATAATGCTGAAGCTGTGTAACTACACTGAAAACTTTTCCTTTAGATGTGCTGGCCAATGTTTATGAAGTCCTTGGCAAGATAAATTATACATGGACCTTTCTCACTAAACCTCCTGAGAGTGGAATTGCATCTAAAATAAGATATCTCTGTGCCTGGTGTGTGCTGCAGCGTATTTGGAAATACTTTGCCTCGGCAGGAAGAGCAGCTTTCTGATTTGGGTGATTATTTTAATCACCTCCAGCATATGCATCATGGGCTGCTTTTTTAAGAGCTGACAACATCCCAAAATAGGTGATGGGGAAAGAGTCAAGTGAAGGTCGTCCTCTCCCTGGTGCTGACACTGGGATGTCAGGAATCTTTTAGGGGAAAAACCATGGGTGACATTGACACCTGAACTAAGATAGGGTCCTTATGAATATTCCCTCTCTTTTCCAAACTCTTGAGTGACTCTGGAGGGTTTTCAGGGGGAAAAAAAGATCTATAGCTGCATAAAAACGGGTGCTGGAGCAGTACATTTCTAGCAGAAATGCAGCAGAAATGCAGCAGAAATCCCCACCTTTCCCAGCTGATTAGTGAAGTGGGGAGCTCCCTGTGGCCTGGAAAAGCTCAGAGATGATGGATTCATTCTGAGAGCTCCCCAGGGCTCTGCCTCGATCCCAGGGTTCTCATCCCTCTTCTGGGAGCTGCTCTGGGAGCACTTCAGAGCACATTTCCTTACCTGGTGAGTTTTCCATGCCCCACTCACTGGAAGGTTTTGCAGTGCTCTGGAGCACTGAACTCTTTTCCTACCTTAATGCTTCCATGTGGTGTCACTAAATAACCAAACTTTTTATTTTTCCTACCAGGAAGCAATTTTTTTCCAGAGTTTCTTCCTGTTGTTCCATAACTGGAGCCACACGGGAGGCTGTAATTTCTAATTACAAATATTTACCAGCCCTGTAACATTGGTGTCACTGAGAAATTAAACCTGGTTCTAGCTAATGAAAAGCTTAGTCCAGGGATGTGCCAGTGTTAAGCTGTGGGGATCCATTACTTTGCTGAAGATTTGTGCTGTGCAGGACTTAAACAAGGACCGAACCTTAGAGGATTTGAAGAGGGAACCAAAGAGCTGAGGTTGATGCCATATTTAGCAGTGCATTCTAATTTCTCTTGGAAGCGGTAGACCAGTAATCTGGGAATTTTGGCTGTCATCCTGCTGCTATTTATGAGCAATTTTAATGCAGTAATTACATGTAGGGAAAATTGTTCACTAGGTTGATGAGATAAATGGAAATTTAATTTTTTTTTTCTTGTTTGGTTGTCCAATATTTTTATTACATCCCTCTGGAAGCAAGGGGATATAATAAAAGAATCTGGAACTCCACTGCTCCTTGGAAATACTGATAGTTTGAAAGATTTGCTCAGTGTAAGTTAAAGGCAGCTCATTAAACAAACAAATGAGCTGTCCTCAGAGCAATCAGTATTTACTATGAACCGAACAGCACAGTAAATAATGAATTGCAGGTAAGGAGCTACAGATAAGTATTTGCAGTGAATTCAAATTACTTGACTTAAGCCTGAGGCAGAGAAAAGCAAACAGAAAGATAGAAATAGAGGGAGGAGGGGGGAGGAAGAAGGGAGAGGAGGGGTTGCAAGTGTAACATTTGTTGCAGCAATCCGTGTTCATTTGTTGTGCAGAAGAAAGGGGTTTTTTGGGCAATCTGGTGCCCCCCTCCCTGGTGCAAGTGGTGCTGCAGCGACTCCTTGGGAGAGCAAAGGAGGATGTGGAATTCCTGGGGAAAATTAGAAAAGAAGGCTTTGGGAAGACTTTATAACATCTTTGCAGTGTCTGAAGCGGGGTTACAAGGAAGCTGGAGAGGGACTTTGGACAAGGACGTGGAATGGCTTCCCAGTGCCAGAGGGCAGGGATGGATGGGATATTGGGAAGGAATTGTTCCCTGTGAGGGTGGGCAGGCCCTGGCACAGGGTGCCCAGAGCAGCTGGGGCTGCCCCTGGATCCCTGGCAGTGTCCAAGGCCAGGTTGGACATTGGGGCTTGGAGCAGCCTGGGACAGTGGAAGGTGTCCCTGCCCAGGGCAGGGGCGGGATGGGGTGAGCTTTGAGGCTCCTTCCAACCCAAATCATCCTGTAATGCTATGAAAAGCAGGACTGTGGGCCTGACCCAGCTCGGAGAGCAGGGCTGATGTTTTTCCCAAGGTCAGGATTTTGCAAGTGGGTCCCTGGCACTCTCCTAGCCCAAGGACAGAGCTGTGCTTTGGCACCAGCGAGACCGAAACCTGCCCACGGCTGCCAAGTGCCTGCACAGCTCCCTCAGTCATTTCTCCAAATTACTTAGGCAGCGAAATTGTTCATTTGCTCGGAACTGGCACAGGTTGAGAAGTTTGGGTTTGGAGTTAAATCATCGCTGGAGTGAAGGATTGTGCTGCCTGAAGTTTGGGTGCGTGGCTGTGTGTGAAGCCAGGGTGGGTGGGCTGTCTGGGGGATGGCTGATACTGCTCGTTAAGGAAGGGACTCAGCATGTTTTGGGTGCTGGAGGTGAGGGGGAAGCTCGGGGATTTAATCAGGATCTCTGCAGTTTCACCTGAGGCCTGGTGGCACGGCCGAAGGCGTGACAGGCGTCCTAAACACCTAAAGCTTGGCAGCCCTGCCTAAATGTCACCTTGAAAAGGTGAAGAGCTTGGCCCAGGTCTGTGCAGGGAGGATGTGCCTCACCTGGCTGCCTGCTGAGCACCAGCTCTGCCCAGAACAGGGCACAGAGCAGAGCCCAGTGAGTGGGGCACGTGGGGGAGAGATGTGTGTGAAGTGTTGGCATTCCAAAGTCGCAGTCACAGCCAGGGTATTGCCCCTGCTGCTCCGTCAGGGATAATGCACAGACACAGGAACAGGGGGCTTGTCCTGCTGGGAGGTTGTCACGAGGTAAATAATCCCACGAAGAGCCTCTTGCTTGGTTCACATCACCCCAGGAGTGCACCTCATGGAAACCCCTCAGAATAAACCAGCCGAGGTCCAGCACAGCTGCAGGGAGGTTCCCGAGTGGAATTCTCCGCTGGATGTGCCCAAGTCCAGCACTGCTGGTCCCCCTGTGCTGGCTGCTTCCAAATGCTGGTGCTGTCAGCCCCCAGCATTAGTATTCAAGCCAGGGAACAGGAGTGAGGTGCTAGACAGGCCGACTAATTACAGCAGCCTGCAGAGGCAAGTTGGGCTGTACCACAAGATAAAGGATATCCTGCTTACTTGGAACATTGCTGCTTTGCTCTGGCACTTCATTAAAAAAAAAAAAAGGACAAAAAAATAAGGTGTGAACTAATTGGTTTGGTTAAGGGATCGAGCTGTGCTCTTGTTTTTTTCTTGAATTAATTCTGAATTTATGCAATGCTTTGTAACACTCATCTAAAGGAAACCTCCTGCGACCTTAGCAAGCTGCACACATCCTGTAATGCCAGCTCCCCTGCCTCTGGCTGGCATCCTGACCTGCCTGCTCCTGTCCCCAGAGCTGGCAGCAGATGGGGGAGAGGAGGCTCTCGCTGCCACCAGCGTACCATCTGCAGGCAGCAAGGCTGGTCAGGTTTTATGAGCCTAAATTGCAATTGTGCATCCAGAGGGTTTTCTGTCAGAGCATCTGTTTTCCTGTCGATGACACGGATCTGGAGCTGAGCGTGTGCCAGGAGCAGGTGAGGAGAGGGAGAGCCCCATCCTGCAGTGACAGCAGCCATCAGGTGGCTGCTGGCTGGGGCTGCTGCGTGTCCTGTGTGTCCCCTGTGCTGTCACACAGCCCAGGTTTTGGCAGGCTGAGCTTTGGAAAGCTCCCCTGCTCACAAATCAGAGCCAGGAGAACTCAAACTGGGGGAATATCGGCTGCTACAAACAGAACTACTGGTGTTGCCTGATTCTGGCTGATTTACACCCAGCGTAGCCTGGGGGTACCAGCTGAGCCTGTCCCCTGTCCCTGTCCCCTCCAGTGCCCTTCTGCAGAGCGAGGCACTAAGCAGATTAGTCAGCTTCTTCCATCAGCAAATACTCCGGGCCTAAGATACTTAAAAGACATCTGGTTTTTAGCCTCATTTCGAAACAAATGAGGCTTATGTGATTATAGTGTCTGTCGCTTGCCCCTCGTTGGCCAATTTCAATCTTCACCCTGGGATTTTGGTCTCACAGATGTGAATTTCCAGGACGTTTTTGTGGACTGGTGACCGTGTGAACGGGAATCATTCTGGAGGGAAAGCCGCAGCACAAGCTGTGCTCATCTTGGGGTTGATGTGAGAGGGATTGTGCTGGGGGAAAGGGAAATCTCTACTTTCTGCCTCTGTTTTGTAGAGAAAAGCAGCCATGAGGAGAAACGCCCACGGACTGGAGGGTGTGGGCTGTGTGACTGGGCTCTGCCTCTGCTGCAGCTGTGCTGAGCAAGGACAGCCATCCCCAGTCCCGCCTCCTGCTGCCCCCGCATGCCAACTGCTCCCTGTGATCCCGGGATTGCTTTTCTGATCCCTGGATTAACGGGCTGGGATGTGCAAAGATACAAGAGCTGTGTGTGAGCCAGGCTTAGCCTGGCAGTGGATTGCCCTGGTGCAGCTCTGCCTGTGGTCAGAGCTCGCCGGGCCGTGCGGGGCTGGGCTGCCTGGTCAGTCCTTGGCTCCTGCACAGCGGCCTTGTCTTCAAAATGGCTCTTTCAAAGTTATATTGACAACTGAGTGTGAATTCTGCTGAGCCTGATGTCCCTCAGCACTGTGGTGGAGGGTGCACAGGTGAACCCAGCTTGTGCTGGTTAATAATTCACTGAGGTACCATGGAGGAAGTTGGCGGCCGGAATCCTCCATGCACCCACTGTTGTGGAGTCACAGAATCCCAGAGTGCTTTGGGTTGGAAAGGGCCTTAAAAATCATCTTCTCCCACCCCCTGCCATGGGCAGGGAAAACTTCTACTGTCCCAGGCTGCTCCAAACCCCTTCCAACCTGGCCTTGAACAACCAGGGATGAGGCAGCCACAGCTTCTCTGGGCACCCTGTGCCAGGGCCTCACCATGCTCACAGGGCGGAATTTCTTCTTAATATCTAATCTAAATCAGAATTCTCTCATTTACTTCTCTGTGAATTGCACTTAAATGCTCATTAGAGCTGGATCTGTCTCCTTTTTGCAGCTACACAACATTTTTGCCTCGTAATTCAGAACCTAAAGATGTCTAATGGAATGTGTAAAACCCACGTAGAGCAGTTCTGGGGCTGTGGGGGAAAAGCAAAGGTTTCATGTTCTGGTTCTTAGTAATGAACTAAATGAGATTGTGTCCTTCTTTGAGCATAAATGAAAGATAAAAGACAGATGAGATTTATGAACGAGGTCATTAGTGTACCAAATTTCTCTCATTAGATCTGTTACATTACTTTCCAACTTACACAACTCTCATTAGAAAAATTTATGAACTGGAATGATTACAAATACACCATATTCTAAACCATCCCCACTTTTAATTGCCAAACAACAAAAAAAAAATTATACTTCTGTGCTATAACAGAGCTGTACTTCTGTGCATGTGGTTTTTTGTTAGAAATTCAATAGGGGTTGTTCTTGAAGCCAGGGGATGGGGGGAGAGGAAATTGGACCATTTAGTGCAATTTAGCTGCAAACCTGAAGCATTGCTTTAATTTTATAACCTTGTCAGACCCAAGTTGGTATTGCAGGCTAATATTGCTGTTTGTTCTCCTCACTAGACTCCCACTTTCCCATCCCTGCGCCTGATTTGAAGTGACAGTGAGCGGAAGCATAAGGTATCTCTCATTCTGTTTGGACTCCTTGTTTACAGAAGAGTGATGGAGATGCTATTAAGCACAAAAGGCATCACCATATGCCTGTTTTTCTTTGTATTGAGTTTGGCAGCAGCTATTGAAATACCATTATCAGGTGAGTTGTAGCTACTTGCTGTGCACTTTGTGTTTTGTTTGGTATTCCTTTGCAGCTCTCCCCGAAGGAAAAATATTAAATCCTCCTTTCCAGTTGTGTTCCATTTGGAATTTAATCTTGCCACAATGTGGCCTTTGGGAAATTCAGGGCTGATAAAGAACTAAGCTGTCCTGTTTGGGCCTGCTTAAATGGAGCAGTAAAGATGTCTAACAACATCTATCTGGTGTTTGCCATCCAACACAACGCTTAGCTCCGAGAGTTTGGCTTTGGCCTTCACTTAAATTCCTCATGTTGGCTCTGAATCCCCCTGAAGCTTGTTTGATGTGCATTTATCCCTCCTTACTTGTCTCCAACCTGCCATTCCAGCCTGGGAAAGGAGCAGGTGGATGTCTCAGGGCAAATGTTGGTCCCCAGAGGAGGATTTCACACTCCATGTGCTGCCCCGGGGAGCAGTTCCTCCATCCCTCGCCGGCTGGGATGAATTCAAACTGCTTGTTTTACATGGATCATGAGCTTCCAGGACACGTGTAAAATACGGGATGAGGCTCACAGGGAACAATCCAAGGAAAGCCAGGGGACCCCTCTGCCTGGAGTACAGCCCAGACCTCCCGAGCGTTGCATTTTTCAGACATAAATGGACCAGGAGGGTTGAAAACTACAGTTTGCTTTGTTGTTTTGGTGGCAAAAAAAAACCAGCAACAAAGTAAAACTCAACAATATTGGAGTTTATGAATTACGGTGAGGAAAAATAAAGACGTAAACCTAAGGAATAAGAAATTTAGGCTCTTTCAGGGTCTCAGAGTAGGACACAGGCCAGTTTCAGGGCATCCTGTGGATCCGCCATGAGCTCTTAGCACTCTGGAGCCTGCCAATAGCCCTGGCTGCAAAGAGGAAGCCAACCAAGCCAGTCTATAGGATATTTTTGTAAAACTACCCAAATTTCCATTGGAAAGTAGAGCTTTTTTGGGTTTTTTTTCAGGAAGGTGCTGCGGTGGCTCCCTGTGTTTCAATAAAGCCAAAGTGGAGCTGTGGTGTAAAGTGCAGGACGAACTCTCTGGGCATCCACTGCTTTTATGAACCTACCCCAGGGAATCACCTAACCCTTAATTAGCTGTAACGAAGCATTTTATATTTTAATAAAAAGAGTTATTTCTGATCAGTGAAGCTGGTGGTCTTGGAAATGTTCAGCTTTGAGACCACACGATACAACAAGGCAGCACATTTCACTCCAGCTCTGAGCTCCCTGGACTTAAAGCAGCACCCAGAGAGCCTGTTAATTCTCTTCCTGGCTGTTTCCAACAATGGGATGATCCTATTATCCCCAGCTCCACTGCAGGGAGCATTCTCCTTCCCGTGTTACACAGGCTTTTGCAACACTTGTAAGTCCCTCAGGAAGAAGGAAAAGTTAGTGCAGCCTCCTTGCGTGACCGTGCGGCTGCACCCCGGGGTGGGGATTAAACCAGCCTCACAGTCCATGGCTTTTCCTGGCAGTTTTATCCAGGATGGAGGCAGTAGTTTGCTACTCCATGTGTGTGCATCTGTGTCTGGCTTAAATCCAGGTACTGACTTCACCTGGGAATAAATTTGCCAGTTTGCAGTGCCGTGCTTTGGCTTTGGCTCTGCCGTGGTCCCAGCTCCCCTCTGCCCTGGGCGGGTTTGGGGGCGAATGAGGGTGGGCACTGTCCCTCTGTCAGGCCTTTCTTTGGCCACTGAGGCAGTGACAGTGATCATTTTGGGGAGCAGACAGTATCATCCATGCTGGGGGTGATGCTCATCTTCTTCCCAAGGTGAGCCTCACTTTGTGCAGGAGCAAGGCAATCCTGCCATTGTCCCTCTCCGCTCAAGGGGGGCTCAGTTGGGCTGGGATGGCCTTTTAACCCGATTCCTCCTTGTGTTCAGTTTCCCAGCTCCCAACAATCACGGAGCAATCCCACACCCAGGTTGCCTACCCCTTTGATGAGGACTTCACCATTAAATGTGAGGCCAGAGGAAACCCCCAGCCCACGTGAGTACTGCTTGGAGAAGCAAACAGGAGCCGAGCTTGCTTTTAACCTTTGCCAAACACTGCTGTGGCTGTCGGGAGCTGCTGCACAATAACCTGCTCATCATCCTCGGCGGGGTGAAGGTTTGGCTTTCCATTCAGGCCATCCAGCTTTTGTTGCTCCATCCCTTCCACTCGCCCTGTGAATAGGTATCAATGTGGTTTTCCCTGCTGGGGGGTGTTTCATTTCTGTGGCACGTGCCAAATTCACCCCGTGATTTAAAAAACAATCTTGTCTGGCTTGTGCTGCAAAAGATGGGCTGGGTCATGGTAATCTAAGGGGCCCAGCTGTTCTTCTGCCTCTTCCACAGCGACCCTAAAAATCCCAAACACATTAAACTGTGTATTCAAACACCACATTTGCATTTTATCAGATGCCCTGTCTGTTCCTAACAGCAGCAGGGCCGTGGTGATGGTGCAGATAGACACGTAAGGAGTTATTCAAATAAATAGCCAAAGACAAGCTCTGTGCATTTTACACCAGTGTGGAAAAGAGAAAGATTTTTAATGAAAATGTGATTAACAAGAGTGCAATAATAACACAGTAAAAGCTCCTCCTGAGGCTTTCACCACTGAATGGTGTTTGGGCTAAATTAATAGCTGGTTTGCATGTCATTTTTTCTCTTTAATCCTCCCCTTCTCCTTTCGCTGCAACGCAATTTAAACTTTAAAAGGGCATTCTTTTATTTATATCAAGATGATTTGGTAATTTTTAATTGAGCTCTGAACGGGGATTTGTAGCATGATAACAAATTCCCTTTGTTCCACTGTTTGTCAGTGCATCAATGAAAAGTTTCCTGGTGAATTTAAATGATGTGAGAGTGCCTGTTAGGTGAGGGGATCCCATATTCCTTCCAGCCTGGAGCAAGGCAGTTTTGCCAAGACCAGGGAAGTGCCAAAACAACAGTTTTGTTGACATTAATTCATTTTCTTAAAACAGTGCTCTTAAAAAAACAAAAAAAACCCCTGTACGTGTTCCACTAAATTGATGTTAGTCTTTAATTTCCACCTGTCTGATTTTAAATCAGTTTAGGCAAATTTCAATCCCTCTGAGAATTTCAGGTCCAGGAGCTGTGACAAACCCTTCAGCATTCATCAAAATCACCCCCCAGCAGCATCAAAACTACAAATGGTTCTATGGCAAGGAGAAACCCAATGGAATCATCTCAGTTTCTTCTGGTTCAGCCATGGTGGAGGGTGGGAAAAGCTCTTGTGGGTCTTTGCCATTCCAAAGCAGCAATTCCACTGCAGCCACAGCCTTTGCAGAGCTCCAGGCCCTGTCAGCGTGTGGCCCTGGCTTTCCCAGGTCTGCTTGTCGCCGTCCTTGCCCTGAGCTCCGTGCTCGTGTCTCAGGTCCCAGCCAGTTGTCCAAAAGCAAAGTGTGGGGAAGGAGAGATGTGCCCGAGAGCCAGCACGGGGCAGAGGAGCACGGTGCTCGTTGTGCCATTCAACTCTCTCCTCTTCCATCGAGTTTTTCCTTTTAGTTCGCTAAAACCTTCTTGGCCCCACCTTCACCCCTGGTTTAGCACCAAAATGCTGTTCTGGGGCCTGCCAGTTATAACATCTCTATTGTTTTTCAGCTTTAACTGGACCAAGGATGGAAAACCATTTGATTTATCATCTGATCCGAGGATAGTCACATCTAACAACTCTGGAACTTTTGTGATCCAAAACCGAGGAATCATCAACAATTTCCAGGGGAAATATCGCTGCTTTGCATCCAACGTGCTGGGAACTGCCATGTCAGAAGAAATTGAGCTGATTGTTCCAAGTAAGGGCTTTTACTTCTGGTTTGAATTTATAATTATTACTCTCATTATTAAGATGAGAACTGCCTTTCCTCAAAATAAATGGAAAAGAACCAGTCCCTAAGGTGGTGTATAGTAAAACATGAGTTGTTTGTTGTTCAGTGAATTTTCAAAGGAAAAAGTCATATTTTCTCCCTGGAATGATTTAATTTAATTCCTGGTTTTGAGAAGAGAAACCCAAATCTGGATGCAGGGTTTCAGACCACTGGACTATCAGCTCCCACAGGTTATTACTGCAAAATAGCAACGGATGCAAATGTTTGAAAGCTCCAGGGGAGCTGATTGGATCAGCTGTGAGTTCATTAATCTGATATCAGCAGCATTCAGGCTTTGGGATAAATACTGATGGGGAGAATAATAAAGCCCTGGAACTGAATCGAAAACAAGCTTTAAAATAAAGCAGGGAAAATTACTGATCCTAGAAATTTGTGCTTCCACCATTAGCATGGAGGAAGGGCAGAGGGGGAAATTAGGGATTAAGGACCAGGTCTGTAGAACTGGGATGAAATTTATGAATAGAGTCAAAGAATCATTAGGGTTGGCAAAGACTTCTTAAGATCCAGTCTAACCCTTAACCCAGCCCTGCCTGGCCCAGCACTAAACCATGTCCCAGAGCTGATTCAGCTGGTCTGCACCAATCCATTTAATCCTTGTAGTTTGAGAGATGGACACCCATTTTGGTCCTCAATTCAGGATTGAAACATAAGAAATTAGAAGAGGAAAATTTGAAGCTGAATCTTCCCAGTGGGAGGACAAGAAACTTCCCCAGCTGCACGATGGAGCAAGGTGAGAACCTGAAGCAGGTTTTATGGTGCAGTTCAGTGGCAGAGATGGAGAAGAGAAACAGCAGTGCAGTGGAGTTTTTTCAGATTAGATCCTGCATTTCCAAGCTCCTACAAAATTTTGTTATCAATTAGCTGACATCTCCATGCTCAGGTGGAATCCTTGTGGCAGGAGATACATCCACAGCCTTCTCACCCCAACAGTGCGAGGAGGTGGCTGCTTTGTACAAAAACCACTCCTGGCAGGTCAGTGCAGATGAAATGGGCTGTGAGAAACATGAATAAACATTTTTGTCCTGTCTTCAGTATAGGAAATAATCCTGAGAAGCATTCAAGGCATAGCCAGGGCTGGGAGAGTCGTGGTGCTGTGGCCACGTTGAAAACAGGACATTGCAAGGGCTGGGAGGGTTCCTGGGAGGGAGCTGCTGAGGATGTAAATGGAAATGTATTTTATGAGTGCTCCTCATGAAAGACATGCCTTCTTTCCCTTCCATTCAGTTTTATGGACTTTTTTTTCCCCTTGGGAAATCTATTTCACGCTGCAATGTACGGCACAGTAATCCCTGATGCCAGAGCTTGGTGTTTGGTGAGGAATTAGCCGGATTCCAGGTGTTGCTCTTTGGTTTGGTCTCCACCACCGTGCAGTTGTTTCAAGGGAAGAGCATTCCAGAGTGGAGGAGAACTGCACGAGGTTGTAGGACACCAAGTTGAGGTTTATTGAGCTGTTGGCTCCACAGGTAGGACAGGGCAGCTGATGGCAGCTGGAGTTTCAGGCAGGGACCGGAGAGTGATGCAGTTAAACTTTGGACTGGACATAGCTTTTAATTTTGAAGTCTCCCCAGGGCAGTGGGGTTAATGCAACCTCTCTTAAGCAAAATGTCTCAAACTCATTACATTTCAGAGGAGTTAAGGAGCTCAGTGTCATGTTTGTACCTCCAGCAGCAGAATATCCTGATACTCCATTGCTACTGAACTAAAAAAGATGCTTAAAATGGAAAACAAGGAGTTGATATCTGTATTTGGGATTATTGAATCTGTATTCAGGAAGAGATTTTTTGCTTTTAATGAAAAACGGTCTAGAGTAGCTTAAGTAGATATTAAATATATTGGGAGTGGATGGCAACAAATTCATGGAGAGGTTGCAAACATGGTTGTTCTCAAAAGCAAGAGGAATTTTAGTGCTAATATATGCAAAGTCCTAAACCCAGCAAATAAATACATGGTACAGATAATGTATTAGAGGGATTTACCCAACTCACACATCTTTTAAAGCACATTTGCTGTTATTAGCACTCTTCTGCCATCAGTCCTTTCATTTACTGGTGCGATGTGGATGCTGCAAATTAAATCAGGATTCAGAGAGGAGTAGAAGGCACCTTTGATTTTCTAAAGTGCTGGATACTCTACAACTGTGCCCCAGTGAAAGAGCTGCTGGTGCACAGATCCGCTGTAAATCAGGCCCTGCCACGGAGGGGCTGGGGATAAATTACCTCTATTCACCCCCAGGTTTTGAAGCAGAGACTGGTACATGTGAGATCACTCCCTGCATTCACGATAACGATGCAGAGGTGGCAGAGCTGTGCCAGCTGTATTCAACTCAGATGTAAAGCTCCTTGGCAAAGTCACCGTGCCAGGGAAGGGAAGAAAACCCCAGCGAGGCAGAGCAGGGCAGTTTCTTTCATAAATTACATTTCCACTGCAGAAGCAGAATACCGGGTCTGTGAGGTTGCTGCTGAAAAGGAGAACAAAAGACTGTTTACTCACAGTAGTCGTTCCAGGGAAGCAATAGAAATGTCAGCAGAAATGATCATTAAATCTCACCTACATAATGGAAATACCCCACCTCCCCTATGCAGGATGACATTAAGGAGAGGGGGAAGAATGGGCTCTGAGGATCTCGACGTGTTTGCAGCTCTAACAAAGGCCAGATTGTTACAAGATACATTCAGCATGAAAATGAATTTAAATGGTGAGAACACAGACTTCAGCTCCCTTCCTCCAGCATTTCGGGAATCTGCTGCTTGAATTAGTGAACAGGCCCAGTGCCAGAGGAAGGAGAAGAAGCACAGTTTAAACTTCTTTAATTAACTCTGCTGTAAAAGACTCTTCATGGCAGACTGAGTTAAGATTTATGCTCGGTATTTCTAAAGCTGCTGCTCCGAAAGACCAGAGACCTGAGGATGGAAATATTGCCTGAATGTAGAATTATCCCGTGGTAGGCTGTGCTCTGCCAGCGATGTTAGTGCAAGAATTCCTAAAGAAAGCCAGACCTGAGCTGATATTCAAACACTCAGGTGTGAATATCCTGAAATCAGTAAAAGATACTGAGCTGATGAAGTAGGAGATCTCACTTTTGGGAAGGCTTTGGTGTAACCTTCGTGGAAGAGAAAACAAAAGAGAGCAATTTACTGACTTTGCAGGTGATGGGAATGAAATTTAACCCTCTTGCCTCCTAAGCCATGTCCTTTACCTGTGGCAGCTTTTCTGGCCTCCTAAATCATTGGTTTCACTCTGATTCTTGCCTGTGGCCATCATTTTGAAAAGGATAACAGAGATTTACACCAAAAAAAGCTGTCACTGATTCCATTCCACACCTTTGGGAGTGAGCGGACTCCCAGCCACGCTCTTCCTGGCAGCCAGGCTTTGCTAACTTTTTCCGTTTAAGGCAGCAATTAAAAAATCCATAAACAAGCAGGATCATATCTCATAAAGAGTTCAAAGGCTGCAATGGAAATCACAGATTTAACTACTGCTCCTCCTCCTGCATCTGAATATCAATCGAGGCACGGAGATGAGCCCTGGAAGCTTCCCAAGCTTCCCTCAGTGCAGCTCAAGATCAGGGACTGAAAGTCATGATTAAGATTCCTTGGTATTTTGGGCTGTTTGCTGTACAAGATACAGATCTGTATGAAAAATCATCATTAAATACTAATTAAAGTGTCTGAGGAGCTGGAAATTTTGAGGTTATAGAAATTTCTTGACTATTTCTGCTTGGTCTCACTTTTATATCCTTTAAGGGTATCTTTGTAAGGAAAAATATGAGAATATCCATGATGGGTCAGGCTAAGACTTCCTCCATCCCAGGACATCTCCAGCAGAATCGACAGGGAAGGCTATAAAACCAGACCTGGGTTACAGTGATGTTTTTCTACAATAATTTCACAATTAATTTGCTAATTGCTGATTTACCATCCTGAATTCACTCCCATTTCACACCTGTTATTGATGAAAACAAGACACAGGGATCTCGAGGAAGTGTTGCCTGGAGAAATGCTTTTCCTTTGTTCAATTTCTCCACACTTGACCCCAAAACATGTGAAATACCAGCTGGAACGGGCTCCATTCTCACATAAACTGGAATAAATTGCCATAATTGATGCAGTTTTAGTGTGAAGTCACTGTAATCAGCAGTAGGACAAAAACTGAGCTGTAGGACAAGGTGTCCTAAATGGATCCCTGAGTAAATCTGGAGCAGTGCTGGGGGCTGGAGTTCCCAGCTCTGCTTGCTTGTATTTCTGAATCTCTGTTTCTGCTAAATTCAAATTAATCATTAAATTTGAATTAAATTCAAATTAATTCAAACTGATGTTGCACTGTGCTGGTCTCCCTCCTGTTTGCTTTAGGTTGAGAAACTGCATTTTCTGAGGGGATGAGGAGGAGAGACTCAGGCTCCTTTCTGGATTTTCTCCCAGCCCCCCGAATTTGGCCAGTGGTACTTCAGCCTGGTCTCAAGCACAGCTCAGTCATTAAACTTTGAGTCACCCCAGGGATTAAGCAGATCCTGGCTCCTTGCACAAATGACTCTGGCCACTGATAATCTTCCATTTCCATGGTTCACACACTGTCAGAGCACTTTAATTCTGGTTTTCGAGTGCAGAAAAAACCCTTGGTCAGCAAAGCCTTTCCCAGGGGTATTTTAAGAGGTGTCACGGCGGGATTTTGGGAGATTCTCCATAGCAGGAGTTGGGAGTGCAGGTTTCCATCTTCCCCGTGGCTGTTCCATGCACACACACCACGGGATTTTTGTGTGGTGAGAGCCCTCCTGGCCCCTCAGCCTTTCTTGGAGTCACTAAACCCCACTGTTCCCCCCGGAGCTGTGCTGGATTCTCGGTCCCCTCCCATCACATCCCCGTGTGGGGAATTCATGGAAGATTGATGTGACCCTTTCAGTGCTGTCACTGCAGAGACATCAGCTGGATTTTTCAGTGGCCATGTGCTGCCCTGAGAACTCTGTACAATATTAAACACTTCCACAGCACAATTAATTTTGTGCAGTGCTTCTGAGTTTAACTCAGCTGCGAGAGCTTCTGTGATCAGCCACAAATCAGTGGTGATTGATTCTGGAGTATCCACTAATTAGAACATAGGAGCACTGCAAAAAAAATCCAAAATATTGCCTGCTTAGACATACTGAAAATTGATGTACAGAATCCAAAGTTTTAATGTGACAGAAGCTTTTTATTTTTAATAAATCCAAATTCAGAAGCAGGTATTTTTCTAGTCTTTGAGACCAGTGGGACCCCAGCAAAAAAAATTAGGCTTGTCAGAAGGTTTGCCTCAGGAATTTATCATGAGTTTTCATCTCTTGCAAAGCTTCAAGGATTAAGCCACTCAAATTTATCCATTATGAGGAGGAAAATCAAAGTTTTTCAATGCTTTTCATGGTGAACTAAGCAAAAAAAAACAGCATGGAAGGACCCAAAAGCCCTGATCACCTGTGGTGCAAATTCTTGTTGGAGGTGGAGGACATTTGGGGTCAAATTGCTGCTTCCCCCAGTAAAGTCCAGCTGCCAACATCTGGGCTCCACGTAGGAGATGAACGTCCGTGCTGCCAGCTAATGACACCAGCACTGTGACTTGTCACTGTCTCCTGGTGGGACTCGCTGTATTTCTGCATAATCCTGTAATTACTGGCCACAGAAATTCACCGAGGAGCCCCGTGGTCATGGCACCCAGCTGGGATATCGGATACCCAGATTTAGTTGTGCTAAATGAGGCAAAAAATGGGTTTGAACAAGGGGTGCCAATGCCCTAGATAAGCGATCCCATATTAGTCCATTTGCTGGTCTCATTGGTTTGGTCAGAAATCCCTTATCCTTCACCTGATCCAGCTGACTTAAAGTTTTGTTGGGAGTGACATGATTTGGGGAATAAACAAGCTTTAGATCAAGAAATTGGCTTTTTCCTACTGGAAAATATTCCACCTCTGCAGTCAGCAGATGTATTTTCCAGGGCTTGACGACTGCAGGTTACTGAATGTACTGGATATGAATATGCAGCTCCTTTTTTCTAACCTGAAATTTCACCTACAGGGTGGGTGATGCTCATTAGCTGCATTTTGACTCTCCTAAGAATTCCTAACTTATTAATAACCCTCCTGGAGATCAAATCTCTGCAGAGTCTGCATTCAGGCAGTCAGCACTGGAGTGATTGCTTCTTTTCATGGTTACTAATCCTGGGATGTGTAAAGTGTCCTCAGAGTCCTGTCCCTGCATTTCTCCCCCTCTCCTTTCCTTTGCCTCCTGCCCTGTGGTGCTCAGATTCCCTGCTGGACCACTGATGTCTCAGGTTGTGGAGTTGCTCCCTGAGCTCCCTATCATGACTTGGGCACCAGGAAGGTGATGTTTGCCGTGCCAGTTTGACTCTGCACAGCCAGGACATTCTCCATCCTTTGCTGTTCCGTTGCTGCTCGTTTTGCTGGTTGATGCTGGTCTGAAGTGAAGCTTTGGCCAGTTTGAACTTGCCTGAAGTGAAAGCAGGAGGCGACGTCAGCCCTGAAACTGCCTTAGCTCAGTTCCTTCAAGGAGTGGTTGCATTTTGCAGGCTGCTTTCTCTGTGATCACGTCTGAGCTGAGCCTGCCTTGCTCTGGGGTGGGCTCCAGCCCAGCCCTGCTCCCCATTTTCTCAGACGAGCTCCAGTGGCATTTTGGGCATCCAAGGTTGCCCAGGTTTGCCAAGCGTGAGTCAGGCTTTGAACAAAGAGCTGGCATCAGGTGCTGTGGGTGGTTAAACATCGACCCATTAATGATTTAACCTACATTTAAGCCCAGCCAGAGCAGCCCTGGTGCAGCCCTGTGCGAGCTTTGTGCCAAGCCTGTCCCCGTCCCTGAGGATTGCCTGCAGGAATCCATGGCTGAGCTTCCACACCTGAGCGCATGAGGAGGCAACAGAGGCTTCACACCAGCCTTCCTCTGATCCTGGAGATGGAGAAGAGCTGGGACAGCTCCAGGCACGAGGTGGAGCAGCTGCCTGATGTCTGTCCTCACCTGCAGTGACTTGCAGTGGATCCTTAGGAACCCTATTTTATCCAAGGCTTCCCAGAACATTCCACACTCCCAGGCTGGTTCCTGATCTCCTGGGAGCAGCTGGGGCCCCATCAGTGCCCAGCCCTCTGTGCCAGGATTGTCCTTAGGAACTCTGTGGCCTTGAGTTGTCCCTTCCAGGCAGCACAAAGGAGCTAAAAAAAGAGTTTGAAAAGAAGTGCATTAAACTAAAGCCAAAGCAAAGCACAGGACATCCCAAACAAGTGTTGAACATCGCCATTCAGTGCCTGGCTCTGCATAGGATGGTCCAAGAACTTTGTGAATGAAGGGATTCCAACTCTGAGTGTCCCAGAATGCAGGGATTTCCTACTCTGAGTAAAACTCATCATTACTCTGTGCCTCCACATAAATTAAAATAGGTACTAAAGGCAGAGAATGTAAAGATGATGCAAACATTTTATTAAAACTCTATCAAGGGGGAAGCAAAAGGCAAAATTTCAAAAAGTACCAATAAAAGAGGAATTTCTTTGCTTTTTTTGTGCAGGTGTACCAAAATTCCCCAAAGAAAAAATCGAGCCTCTGGATGTGGAGCATGGAGATTCTGTGATCCTGCACTGCAACCCCCCAAAAGGCATCCCCCCTTTGCATATCTACTGGATGAATATTGGTGAGTAAATGGTTTGTACACAGTTCAGACAAGGGGGCTCAAAGCATTTGTCTTCCACAGCAGTTTCATTGCAGATTGATCGTGGATGGGATTGGTGATTGTGCAAGTGCTTGGGAGGAATATCTGGATATTGAAGAACAAAACTGAAAAGCAGGGGATGGAGATGTGGTTTTGCAGGACCCAAAGTTAAATCGTGGAGTGCATTGACGCATCTCATTAAATATGAGATACCAAAAAATTTATCTTTTGGTAAATGATGTAATGAGGAGTCCTGCAGTTACAGGAGGGAGGATATCACCTGTCAGTATGTTATTTCTATCATTATTGTTTTTCCCTTTCCATAAATTAATGATTGATTTATGATACTAAAGGAAAAATAATCCGCCAGGTTTATATAATTAGTTCCTTGTGGGTGTCTGTCCTGTTATTCTGCAGCGTTTGTGTTCTGCAGGAATTTCTGGCTTTTGGGAAGCAAAATAACTCGGGGGTTTTAATACCAATTTTTCCTTATCAGTTATTATTATATAAAAATATTTTTTATCACTTGCCGACTGAATGTTGGTAAATAACCCATTGGTTCTGCTGGATTTTCTGCCTCTTTCACTTCAGAGTTTCACTCTCTGGGTGTATCTGGAAGGAAGCACATGAGGGGAGCATTCAGAGGCACTTTGGTGAAACAGCTCCGTGTCATTCCCACCTCACTATTACCTTTCCTTGCCAGATTTGCAGCACATCCCACAAGACGAAAGGGTCTCCATGAGCCTGAAGGGAGATCTCTACTTTGCCAACGTGGAAGAAAGCGACAGCAGGAGTGACTATTGCTGCTTTGCAGCCTTCCCGAGGCTCAGGACGATCGTGCAGAAGATGCCCATGACGCTGAGGGTTTCCCGCTGTAAGTGTGGGGCTGAGCTGTTTGTTGCCTGTTGTCTCCTGAGCTCCCCAGGCAGCAGAGCCAGCAGATGTGTGCCTTGGCTCTCCGAGGAGACCTTCTCTCAACAAAGGGCACGTTGCTGGGTTTATTTCCTGCGTTATTAACCTCGTTCCTCGGGCTAAATTTCACTGAGAAAAGCTTCTTGCAGCTGTCAGGCCCCAAAAGCGCCCTGTCCTTGCTGCTGCTGTCCCCACAGCGAAAGCCAAGGTTGCATTAGGGAACTCTGCTGCTCTTGAGCCCAGCAGGTCCCTCAGGAATGGGAATTCGCTGGGTTTTGAGGGTTTTGAGGACTTTGTGGCTGCCTCCACCTTGGGCAAGGCCTGGATTGGTGCAGCTGCAGCAGTGAGGTTGGAAGGACGATGTTTCCCGGGTTTTTCCAGGCAGCCTGGAACATCAGTGGTGACACAAGAGGTGTTTTCCAGTTCCTCGATGAAATGGTGTGTAGGGAATTGAAGATTTCTGTTGTTCATTAAAACTTCTGATCCCTCGGGCCTACGCAGCCCAGAAAGCCAAGGAGAATTTTGTCTTCGTGAATGAAACCCTCATATTTAATATGTGATTTCTGAGAGTTTTCTTGTTGGGATAAGAAGATAAAGGATTAATAGGGGTTTTGTGTGTCTCAGCGCTTGCGTAGATCGTATCTTGGGGTAATAATTGTGAGAAAAAAATCCAAATTAAAGCCATCTTCATGGATTTTCAAATGGGTTCAGTCCCCCATGCGTGCACGCAGAGATTAGAGAAAAATGAGATGGGTTTTGGCTGCTGGTAGCCCTGGAAGTGGCCCAAAACCCCACTTCAGTGTGTCCACCTTGTCATCAAAGCCACAGGACTTGGGCCAGGCAAAAATGAGAGGCAAGAACTGAAAGGGTTCTGTAAACTCAGCTCGACATTGTGCACTCCACTCTGTGCCAAGGGCCTGGTGAGCGACTGCATTAAAAATAAATAGATAGGGAAAAAAAAGCAATAAGAAACAAGAGAATGGATACATTTTATAACATTTCTGCTTAGTGGATACTTAGGAGTTAGTGGTTTTTATTACTATAGATAGCAAGGATGAAATGCTGATTGTATCCCCCGTGAGGTATTTTGCAGAGTAACACGTAACTTTAAGGCATTCTCATTGTATTTTCAAAGCTCTGTTGCTCATCTGTTGCTTTCCTTTATATTTTTCATTCTTCCTTTCTTTCGGGGCAGAAATTGGGGGGTGGGGAGGGGCATGGTTTTGTTTTGGTTGATTTATGGTTTCTTTTGATTCTGTCTCAACCCCGCATGTTTGTTTGGTTGTCATTTTTATTTATTTCAGTAAAGCATGCTAATGACTCAGGCTCACCTAACGCTGCTGTTACTAAGGGTGAGTTGAATGCATCTGTTTTTAGCCTTTGAACTGAGATTCCACCGGCTGAGGTGAAATGGGAGCTGCTAAAAAGCACATCACAAAAGCCTCTTGATTGCAATGGGATGGATTTAAGTGGCCCAGGGAGGACAATTGGCTCATCTTTGTAGTTTTTGAGAGCAATCTGTGGGGTTTTTAATAAAAAAGGTCGGGTTTTTTACTTCAGAAAGGAGCATTCATGCTTTGTAAGGAGGGGGGAGTAAGGAGGCTGATGTCCTGGGGTTTCGGTGTTATCAGTTCAGAGCAGGAGCCAGAGCTGGATGCTCCAGATCTTTTCCTGGCTGTTAAGAGGAGTCTGGGATGCGACAGCCAGGGTTTGACACCCCAGATTCGTGTCACCCCAGGGCTGCATTGCTCAGGATGAGCTCAGAGTGTGGATTTATGGAGCTCTGGGTGCCCTGTCTCGTCTGTCCCCGTCACCTTGGTGTAGATGGGGGGTGGTTCTCTCTGTGTGGTGCCCTGGCTGTGTCACCTGCACACCAAAGCACTTCTCATCCTGGGGATTCCCATCTCCCATCGCTTTGGGAGCCTCTCTCTGTGGAGCAGATCCTGAAAATATCCTGCTCTCTGTGCAGGCAGCGTGGTGGCTGTTCCTGCAATATCTCCACCCAGTTCCTTTTGTTTCAAATATATGAAATGTAGAGTCTGTAGCTCTTGACTCTTCATTTCTTTGGTTGAATTGCTTTTTGAGAGTTTCTCTTTTTTTTTGAAATGCCCAATTTTAACCTCCTCAAGGAGCTTTTTTTTTTTGCCAGACAAGCACTGAGGTTTCTGACAAAGGGGGTTATCCTGGAGTGTTTTGGGATGGATAACTCAGAGCACTCATCACTGCTCTAACTTTGCCCGTGGAGCTGAGCCCTGGGAGCAGGACGAGCAGGGCTTGTGCAGTGTGACTGCCACTCCAGAAGCAGCTTTTCCCTTGAAGGGATGTCTGAACTCCTGCTGGGAAGAGGGGCCTGGCTGCCTTTGGCAGATGGGAAATGTGTGAGTGTGTCCAGAGGCACCAACGTGTTCTGCTGCAGCTCAGGGCACTTGTGACACAGATCTGTAGAAATACAAAGCAAGGGGAAATTAAAATTAAAAATGAGAAAATGGTTCAGGGAGATCTGTGTGGTCTCTTACCAACTCATCCATAACTGGCTATTTTTGAAGAACTGGCACCATTTGGGGACTGATTCATTAGTGTGCTAATTGTTATGATAGTGATAACTGGGCAGCCTCTGAACCCTGCATTTTTCATCCTAAAACCCTTGTTTGGCAGACTGGAGCAAATGGGCTGCTGGAATCAAATGCAGGTCAATCTTGTTTTATTATTTTTACAGTCTTCCTTGCAAATTCTATCTCCATTACTGTAGATTTAATAATTGGAGCAAGAGGGACGATTCTGTGGGATGCTCAAGTGAGGAAAGGCAGGGTTTCACGTCAGGTTTAAAAGATGATGGAGCCAATGCAGAAGAAAGGTGCTAAGAAAGGTGGTGTGGACGTAAAGATCAGGAATTGGGAAGATCAGACTGCCTGAGGGGTGACAGGAAGGGCCAGTGCTTGGAAAACAGGATATAAAACCATAGGAAAAGAGGTTTCACCAGCACTGCTGCCTGTTGATATCACCGTACCTCCCTTCTGACTGTTACTAAGGGAAAGAAAAGTTCCTGGATTAGTCTCAAAGTGTATAAATAAAAACCTCACAAATCGATGTCAGAAACCTTCTGGCAGCAGTGATGCCTGTGGCATTATTGAAGGATAAGCAAAGGCTCTGAGATTTCACACCTAACTTCCCTTTTATTTTCTCTTTCAGCAAATTTTATCAAGGAGAGGAAACCCAAACTGCTGATCCCTCCTGAATCTGCTGGCAGTAGCTCATCAGTCACTGTCATCAAGGGAGGTGTCCTGCTCCTCGAGTGTATTGCTGAAGGGCTGTGAGTAATGAAAATGCTGCACAAACTTAATCACCTTTGGAGAAAAAAAAAAGGGATGTTACAAATTATGCAACAGTTTTAAACTGAACTCCTGTGCAGAGCTTTTTGTACCTGTAAAGCAGCACAGAGTGCGTGCAACAGTGGTGTATTGGTTATTGCNCAAAAAAAAAAAAAAAGGGATGTTACAAATTATGCAACAGTTTTAAACTGAACTCCTGTGCAGAGCTTTTTGTACCTGTAAAGCAGCACAGAGTGCGTGCAACAGTGGTGTATTGGTTATTGCTATAGCTTGTAAACAAGTAGCTAAAACCATAGTATGGTTTTATAGTATGGAATAGCTAAATTTATAGCTAAAACCATAGTATGGTAAGTATGGAATTTTTTGTACTGTTCTCTTAAAAAAATGGAAATTTTTTCAGTAGTGCTATTTTTGAGATGTTGAGAAACTAAATAACGTCAGCATCAGCTTCTGTGCTTTGGTGCACAACCTGCAAAGTTTCTGTTCTAATTTTGCCAATTCAGTTTTGCTCCGGTGCTCAAAATTATTTAAAATTTTCCAGGTGTGAGATCCCAGGTTTTTAGGAGCAGAGTTCTTGAGTGATGTAATACAAGACATCCTTTGAGGAAAGGTTGGGCCATTGAGGGAAAAATCATCCGTTTTGGTTACAGCAGGAGGTGCTGGCTCAGGTGGGAATGTGAGCCTGGCTGCTGTCCGTGTCCGTTCCCCAGCATCCAGGATTTCCATAAAGGACGTTCATTCCATGGTGTCCTCACAAAGGATATTGAGGAACAAATCCATGGCTCTGTAGGAGTACAGTGAACCAGAATCAGCTGTATTGGTTTGATCCTGCTAAATCCAACAGCAAAGGGCAAACATCAGACCTTGGATGCTTCCAGGGGTGGGGCAGCCACAGCTTCTCTGGGCAGCCTGTGCCAGGGCCTCCCCACCCTCACAGGGAAGAGTTTTTTCCTAATATCCCATCCAAACCTTCTCTTAATTTGAACCCATTCCCCCTTGTCCTGTCACTCCAAGCTCTTTTAAATAATCTTTCTTCACCTTGCTGGCTCCCTTCAGGTAGTGAAAGAATTAATACAGGGAAGGGTTAAAATAGAAGCTTTGTGATGGGAAATCGGGACAATTTTGTCCTTGTTGTGAATAACACAGGGCAAACTAAGGGTAAGTAAGGAAGGGAATGGGAAATAACAAATGTTGAGTGCCACCCTCACAAGGAGCTGTGATTCCCTTCTCAGACCTTTTCCTGATGCTCCAACTCACTCATCCACGAGCCCTGCTTTGCTCTTCCAGTTTCCCAGTTTCTCCCATGTTCTCACCAGTGCAATGGTGGAGCTGCCACGAGAGAAACAGAAAATCTGAGCACCCACTAAACCCCCAGTGAGAGCAGAGTCCTTCTGGTTTGGCTGTGGCAGAGCTTTGTGGGGAGCAGAGCCTTAAATCACCAGCCCCTCATGCTGGACGTGGAGCTGCAGACTCCGCTTCACACGGAGATAATTCCTATTGAAGGCTCTGCAATTATATTCCCTCCATAAAATTCCAAAGTCAGGATATTTATCTGCCCGCACATGTTTAGGGTATTTTGTTTTTCCATATGGGCTTGAAAGGGCATTGCTGGTGGAAGCTGGCAAGGAGCTGAGTTGGCATTGCCGAAAGGAGGTGAATTACTTGTCTCTGTTGGACTCACTCCAGGTATCTGCAGTGAGTTTTGCTTCCCTGTTGCAACACTTCCTTGTCTAATTCACTCCCCATCATGCAAATCTGCCAGCCCACAGACCTCCCCAAATGCACAGCTCTGATTTTCGAGGGTTTTCAAGGGGTTTTAATAGGGAAATCACCTTGGAAATACTCAAATATGAATTTTGATGTGCAAGCATGAATATCAGATACAAGAAGAGAAAGCCAGAAAAGTCCTTCTGTCCCTTTGGAAAAAGGTGAAAAGAAAGAAATATTGTTGTTTCACCCAAAATTTTTCCAGAAAACTTTTAAAAATTCATTTTTTAACTAAAAGGGTGTATTTTAAGCAGTCACTTTTGAAAGAACACAAAGTACTTCTTTGCTCTTATCACCAAGCACATCTTTTCATTAAATCCTTCAAAAACACAACTTCTAGAACCAAATGTTATTTTTATTTGCTAGAATTCCCCTTTTCAGCAGAAAAATGATCAGCTTTGCCTACATCTCTGCCAACCCATGCTGCCAAATGCCCACAGACCGTGGAAGCGGATTTCAAGGAACTCAGATTGTGGGCACCCGACTGCAAAATGGGGAATTAAGGACATTTTCAATCTGTCATTTTTTGAAGATTTATACCCTGAGCAGTGGCAGTGGCAGGAGGGCACGGCCTCGGTGCAGTGCAGAGCTGGCTTTGGGACAAGAGCGGGACGAGAGCTCTTGCAGGGAATAATGGGATGTTACAGGGCTGTGCTCGGAGCTGGTGGAACACCAGAATTTCTGGGCACCTGGGGCTCTGTGCCTCCTGCCTGGGCACTGAGCCACAGGGACAGATGGGCACAGGAGGAAGCAGCTCTGGCACTGTGGCCGAGTGTCCTGTGCGGTGTCGGGGTCACCGAGCCCGGCTGGGGACGTGCAGACAGCGTCTGGCCCCAGTTCTGTGTCACTGTCAGCGCTTTCTGAGGGTGGGAAGAGCATTTCAGCCACCTCCAAGGGGCAGGCAGGGAGGGAGGCCCTGCAATGAAGTCTGGCCCTCCTTGCCTGTCCTCAGGTGCCCTTTTGGAGGAGGATGGAATGAGCTCCAGCCCCTTTCCCGTTGTCCATGTCAAGACACATCCAAGGAATGCAGCCTCGTGCTTCGGCCTGGTGAAAATCCCACTCACAGGGGTTCTGCAGGTCAAGGAGCAGTAGGGCAGCTGTATGGTGTAACCCTTAGGTAGCCCCAGAGTTTTAAAAGGGCTCAAAATCCTCTAAAAACACCTCCCAAACCCCAGGCATGAACTCCAGCAGCTCTGCCTCGTGAAGCATCACAGCAGCTTCTTGTATTCAACTCAAAATCTCCTTTTTTTTGCTTTGTTCTCAGCCCAACTCCTCATCTCAGCTGGGTCAAGGTCACTGGAAACATGCCCAAGGATGAGCCAGAGACTGAGAATTTCGGGAAGATCCTGAAGATCGACCAAGTGACAGCGGCTGATGAGGGGACATACCAGTGCACGGCCAGCAACCCCATGGGCAGGGCCAGGCACGAGTTCCACGTGCACGTGGAAGGTGCTCAGTACTCTCTACTAAATTTATTGGTTTGGGACAAAAAGGTGGGAAAAGGAACGTGAAAGAGGCTCTTTGTTAGTATTGATGCCTTTTCCTGGTCTTAAGATCAAGATTCAAACACAGTTAGAAGGGGAAAAGGGATTTTATTTTGGTATTTATTTTAAGGATCTTCATGTGCACCACATCCAGGTCAGATGCCCTTCAATGCACACCCCCAAAAGATCTGGTATAACATTACGGGTGTTACTAATTAGCAAATCCATCAAAGATTCCCCAATGAGAGGCTCGAGTGAGCCCCCCCTCCCCGAGGAACCTTCCCCTGGCTGGTTCTATCTCAGTTTACAAAATGTGTTCTGGAGAGGACCTTGGGGTCTGGGGCACTCTGATCCCTGACTACAAAGCTTCTAAAATGTTGAGTCTCCCAGCTTGACAAACAAGGCCAAAAACATCGGCAAAAAGCACTGAGAATACAGAAGTTGTAAAACGGTATAAAAGGGGTTTAAAAGAACAGGCAAAAATTCATCATAGCATAATATGACTTAGGCAACTCCATCAATTTATGCTGGCCTCTTGAATTTGGGAAGGTTTGCACCAAGTAGCACCTCTAAAACAAACAAAAAGGTCTATAAATAATGCTTTTTGTTTTTTTCCCTGAACCATGAAGGCCTTACAAAGCAGTGAACAGTATAAATATGAGGGCACGTTCAATACTCTAAAGATGGGAGGGAGTCAAGCAGAGATATTGATGAAATGTCTTGTACTAAGCTGAATGTCAGACAGAAAGATCTAATTGTTCTATTTGCTCATTAAAACTGTGAAAGTGGCCATACTGGGCTGGATCAGAGGGGCATTTAGCTCAAGTCCTTCCCTTTGCTTTCCACCAAAAGTGAATTCTAGGGAGGGCTGTGAAAATCCAGTGAGCAGACAAGGTACCACCCCTTGCCTCCTTCATCTGTCCCTTTGCTGGGATTTCTGTATAGGCACAACCTAAGGTGAGAGTGTTTTGTGTAATCCCCAAAAAGTATCATAAAAACCTGTGAAACAAGGTAAAAAAATACTTTCAACTATTTTTAGTGGTTAAAAAATGGAAATATGACCCTTTTTGCCACCTCACTGAGTATCCAAGGCTGCTTTGTCCCTTCTGCCCAAACCCTAAGGTGTGCACCAGGTGGAGATGCCCTTTCCTAGGATCCAGGCAGAGCTCTGAGGAGTCTTTGCAGAGCCAAGAACTCTCCCTGCCACTTTCCCTGCCCAAAATGTGAATCCTGAGGCCCAGCTGAAAAACTTGCTGAAAACATTTCCCTGATGAAAAATGCTCCAACCTCTGCTCTGCACTTAAAAAGTAAAATAAATCCCTGGCAGTTTTACCCTGTTGGAATCTTCCAACTGCTTCATTTTCATCTGGGCTCTTCATCCCTCCGTGCTCACCGGATTTCTGATGGGAGAAGAGCACTTTGAGCTCCCTGCTCTGTATTTGCTCATCAGCTGAGGAAAAGCTTTTTCTCCCAGTGGTTGATGAACCATCTCCATTCACTCAGCCCAACCTCATCCCTTGCACTCCTCTTTCCTGTGCTGGGAGTGTGGCAGAGGAGGATCCCAGGGCATGGCAAGTTCTCAGCTGCGATGGAGGGGAAGTGCTGACTCCTAGAAATCCTTCCAGATGGTGTGGAGCATCTCTGCTGTAGCAGAATATTTTAACAATCTGGCTATGATTTTCTCGGCTGCAAAAAATCGATCCCTTCAAAGAAATTGCAGGAGCTGCAGAAACTAAAATACCAGAGAAATAACATTAATTTTGCAGTTTAGAATATTGACCTTCTTCTCCCACTGTCTCCAGAGGAAGGAAAACTTCCTGGCAAATTGTTATTCCTGCTTATTAACAAACAAGTGCTTAGAAAAAGAGAAAAGAAGGAAATAATGCCACTCCAGCCATTGCAATGTAAAAAAAATGCTTTTCCAGTTTCTGTTAAATCCATTTTCTGTGTGTGTAACTAATGGTGGCTCCTGTCACCAGCTGGGATCCTTCCCATCAGGAGTCACCTCACATCCAAGGTATCAAGGTAAAACTGAGCCCAAACACTGTTGTCTTCTGCAGTTTCTGAGCAGCAAACGCTGCTGTCATTAATCAGAGATGGACACGTTCATCATTCTTGCAGGAGCTCCTGTGAGCACACTCGAGGGCAGATCCTGAGCTCTGCCATGAGCATTCATTTCAGGAGGCTTCAGGGAGCTTGTGCTGACATGGGGCTCCCTCACACCTGACAGGTTCCTCTCCCAGGGTGCATGCAGGGAGAGGAAAATTAAAAACGGGAGAAAAATTACCTGTTATTAACCTCCAGCTATCCTCGGTGGAGTGCCAGGGTGTAAATCAGGGGTTTTCTGTCACTATGCCACGTTTTCTGTTCTTCTTTGTGGTATTTGAGGATCTCAAACCAACACCCCACCCTTCTAAATACCAGTTTTAATGATATTTGCATGCAGCCCACTTGCTAATCCTACCGAGTCTGAGGGCAAAGATTCAGGCAGTCATTACCAAGCATATGAAAATATTCAGCAAGCAAATTGCTTGACTGTTTGAGCACTTTAATCTCTCTTTGCAAGGAGAGATGTAGCCTGGAATACCTGAGCAGACACGAAAACCCCACTGTTGTTATTAAAATGAGAGAGGATTATTTAAAAAAAAAAGTAGCAAAGCAAGCCCACAAATTGTTTTGATTTCAGATGTTTATTTGGTTATCATCTGTAGTTCACCAAACCCAGCAGAAAACGTACATGTAACCTCAAAACCTTGCAGGTTCATAATGATCTAAAGTTACTTTGATCTTGGTTGAGGCTCCTAGGTGGGGTTTAATAGAAATAATTGTTACAATACAATGATTAATTATAGTAATGATGTAATAGCTGAGGGCCTTTGCAGTTCTGTCTCGTAACGCTTTTATTACTCAGCCAGAGAAAAAGAAAAGAGATGGAATTAATGGGAGGCAGAAGCAGAACTGGGTGTTTTAATCAGGCTCAAACTTTCTGTTTCACTGGAAAATTGCTCCAACAGGGATGCAGAGCCCAAGGTGTAACAGCAGCAGCTGCTGCTGGCCCTGGAGTGGGGTGGATCCCCAGCCTTTGGGAAGATGTGAGGAGAATTTGAAACGCCCTTGACAAACTGGGGAAGTGGTGTGGGATAAAAAGGACGGGCTTCAGTAAGCACAAGTGCAGAGCAATTCTCACCAGGCAGCACTAATTGGCTTCATCAGCACAGGCTGGGAAATGCCTGGTTGGGTTAGTCGGGAGAATCCACTGCATGGCACGGGGAACATCTCTGGGAAGAGTGAGTCTGGCAGAAAAGGCAAAAATCAGCCTGGAAAATATAAAGAAAAGTGGTGTTGTAAGAGACTGCTGAGAACTGAAAAGGCCTCACCTGAATAAGAAGGTTTGTATCGTGCATTTCTTCAGGAAAGGTCAGGAGAAGGCAGCAGGGCTGGTCACAGAGCACAGAATCATGGTATCTGAGGGGAAAAAATACAGATATCTTTAATTTAGGAAAAGTTACATCTGGGGAATGCACAACAGCCTGCAGAGGAATGGAAGTTTCTCCACAAAGTTCCCTGGGGGTGGTGGAAGATGGGAGATTTCAACTGCAGCAGGGCAGAAGCTGGTTGGGTGTCCCAGATTTGTTCTACTCGTGGGAAAACACAGTGGGAGAGGCTGAGGGGAAGGTTTGGATCCTTAGTGGGTGTTTTAGGTGCAGATGATCCAGCTCTGCTGCAGAAGGATGCAGGAAATGCCCATTTTAGATCCCTTTCATTTCTGGATCTGTCAGTATTTCCCATAAAGACATAAATCAATCAGGAGGAGCAAATTGATAGCTCTTACCAGGAAGAATAAATGATGAAATGAAATATTTGCCCTTCCAGATTAACTATTTGATTATCCAACCCCTGGATTTTGTAGTTGCTAAAAAATACATGTATGTTTTGTTGTATTTTGTGTACTCTAAGCGGGATAGCACCTCTGCCACCTGGAAAAGAGGTTCCTCAGCCTTCCTGTGAAATTGCATTTCACACCTGGCCAAATCTCATTACCTCTGACTTCATAGCCTCATCACTTCCTTGGAGCACCCATAGCAATTCCAGTACTGGAAAAGGAAAGCAGTGACATCAAATATCGGCTCTCACTTCCTGTGGGCACAGGTGGAGATAGGAAGGGGTATTTCAGGTGGTTTTTATTCAGCCTGTGCCTGGTGTCTCCAAAACAAGGAATATCCTGTCTCAGGTACTGAGTTTGTGGCAGATTTAGAGGGAAAATTCCAAATCAGCCCTTTAATCAGGACTGCTACAGACCTTTTCACCTCCATGCCTTGTACTCATCTTTTCCTGATGAAACCACGTGTATGAGACAGAAGGAAAAACATCTGCAAAACCAAAATGTTTGCAGAATTTTCCCGTGGAGCCACATCCCAGGAAGCTGAACAGAGGTGGTCACGTCACTGTGGGACGGGAGCTGGCACTGAGTGAGGATGGTGGTGGGAGAATCTCTGCTGTGTGAAGGAAATGGGATGATCTTATCATTTTAAATAAGCTTTAGGGGCTTGAATTTGACTTCAGTCTTTCTATGTTGATTAAACCCCTCCTGGGTTTTCTCCTGTGGGAATGCTGATCTGGGTGTGGAAGTGCATCACACTCTAGGGGTGTAATTTTTAAATGTCTGTGTGAGTGTGAGCAGCCATGTTTTGGTTTAGCATATCTCACTGATAACATCTGTTGACATATTACCAGGCAACAGCTCTGTTAATCTTCAAAGCATTTTCTGAGCATTAGCTAATGAATGAATCCACACGTTTTCCCTACATTAGCTCACCTTTTCTAATAGGGAAAGAGGCCCCGTGTGCTGCCCAGCACTTGCAGAAGAGGCAGTGTCAGGTCTGGTGCTCAAATCTCTAAGTTTGGTGCCTTTCAAGGGGAAATGATGAATTCAAGGCTGTTTCGGACTGAGGCTGCCCACTGAAGGCTCAGGGACCTGCGTTCAGTCAGTGAATTACGCATTTATGAGATAAATTCTCTTTTTCTCCCCTTCATCTCCCTTCCCTCGTTATGGTTGTGTTTTCCCAACGAGGTTTGGGTGCCTGATGCTCATGGGCTGCTCTGCAGAGAAGGTTTCCCAGAGCTTCCCTGGAATAGCTGGAAAAGCACAGGGAATGCAGCAGCACATGGCTGCTCCTCTACCACCACCCTGTGGGCACCCAAACCTCTCATCCCCAGCGATGAGAGAGTGTTTCACCATTCCTGAACGTGTTATGGATCAGCCTCTGGTCTGGATACACGATGGAAAATCAGGAAACCGAGATGAGGGTGCATTTCCTCTGCACAGGGAGAGGGGCGGGTGGATCAATCCTGTCCTGGAGCTCTGTCAGCTCCCAGGAAAGGCGGTGGGAGCCGCTTGCTCGTGCTTAGGGAGGGGGATTTGAGCTGGGTGGATATTTGCACCTCGTTTGCCTTGCTGAAATAGTCTCCCCTCATTTCATAAACCTCAGTCAAGTCTGAGGGTCCTTGTGGAAACGCCGACCCTTTCCCTCCTTCCCAGCCTCTCACCTCCCGTGTGCATTCCTTTTCCGCTTGGATAAACACTGCCCTGCCGACACTCCCCCAGCCTGAAGGACAGGATTGGCGTGTGCTGATGCTGAGTTTACCTTCCCCGACATCGGGAATAGAAGGAATCCAGCTCAGCCGCGGGCTGGGCTGCGAGGAGCGGCTGGGAAGTGTTGGCTTCGTTTGCCATCTCCTGGAGGATGCCGGCTACAGCAGAGGCACACGCTGGGCTGCCACTGATCCCTGCTCTGTCCCTTTTCCCAGAGCCTCCCCAGTGGCTGAAGAAGCCCGAAGGTGGGGTCTACAGCGTGGGGACCAACCTGGTGCTGCTGTGCGAGGCCATCGGGAACCCCGAGCCCAGCATCCAGTGGAAGCTCAACGGGATGCCCATCGATGGTACGTGCCGGGCCAGCGTGCTCCTCCAGGCCGTGTCCAGCTGGGATGTGCTGTGTGGCACCTGCTGGGAGGGGGCCCACAAGTCCAAAGCACTGGGTGATGTCTGCTTTGGCACCTCTTTAGATACGAATTAATGTTTATTTACTTAACGAAGCTGATATTTAACTGGGATCTAGCAGAGGCTGGGGTGAATGCTGCACTTGTGGAGCACGGATACCTTTGAGGTGCTGCCTCTGCCTCTCCTGTAACTCTCCCATCTTTTGGGGATCTGGGACAGCTCGAGGGCTCCTTTGTGCTTCTGAGTAAGCCCAAGTGGCTGGGGAGAACTGGTGTAGCACTATTATTGTTATTATTGTCATTTTAGAAAGTCTCTGTGGGGAATTCACTGGGATTTGGTGCTCTGGAGCACTTTCCTCAGGCCACGGGACTGCTGGCAAAGGCAGAGCCCTGGAAGTCCCCAGCTGTTGGGCAAGGTCTTGGTTTGATCCTCGAGATGTGCTTTCCTTCGGCTTCCAAGTAGCAAGGAGAGCCTGGGAACTCCCCAGTCACAGCGTTCTTCCAGCTCCTGACACAATCTGGTGTTTTCCAGGCAGGACCTTCCGAGGGAGAATCTCCACCAGGGAGATCAGCCTGACCAACCTGCAGCTGCAGGACAGCGCCGTGTTCCAGTGCGAGGCCACCAACAAGCACGGCACCATCCTGGCCAGCGCCAACGTCAACGTCCTCAGTGAGTGCCCCGGGCTGTCCCCTCCCAGAGATCACATCCAACAACCCCAGGCTGAATCCTCAGAGCAGCTTGGGGTGTGTCACCATCTCATGGTTCCTTTGGACTGGCCCCAGATTTTAAGAAATACTGTCCAAATTTATGCAACAAGTTTTACCATGGGCAGTGTTACGTGCTTAGCACAGACATTCCTGAGCTTTGATTTGTTTTAAAAACATGGTTGTGGTTGGGCTCAAAAACCTGAATTCAAGCACACTGAAACCGCTGGGGATTGAATTGTGACCACAGGTCTGGTTTTGAATTATTAAGTGTATTTTTAATCTTTGATTTCAGTTGTAATGCTCACTCTGTTCTTTGACGAAAGGGAGTGAGGGGAATGTATTTAATAAACAACATCTCTGCAGGCAGCAGAACTGGGTCTGTTTTCTCTCCTGGATGTTTTAATTTCTGACACGTCCAGCAGCAAACCCCTGTTCTCTCTGTCAGTGAAGCTTACGAGAGCTCAGTTGCTCAGTGCAACTCTTCCAAACAGCTGTGAAATTCCCATTACACCCCTCAGCCTTTGACCCTTGCTGGAAAAGGGGATGATGCAGGGCCGATATTTACATTCCAGTTCCGAAATTCAGTGTGCTCACCTTGCATTCCTCCTGCAGATATTGCCCCCCTGATACTGACCTCAGACGGGGAAAACTACGCCACGGTCGTGGGTTACAGCGCCTTCCTGCACTGTGACATCTTTGCCTCTCCTGCAGCAGATGTCAGATGGTAAGTTACAGGGAATTGGGGTTTTCTGCATGTGAAACAAGTTCCTACAGGCTCCCTCAAGTTTGAAAAATCTGCCAGTTGTTATTTCTATGGAGTTAGGAATAGAAATCTGTAAGAAAACCGTGTGTAATGTAAGCTTCCTGTGTTTAAATGCACTTTTAAGAATTCTGAAGAACTGTTCTGGAAGAAGAGAGTTCCTAGAAGTCCCCAATACCTGTGTGAGACAAGTGCCAGGCTGTACATTAAGCACAGCCATGCTGTTTATAGCCAAATCCTGCTGCAGCTTCATCAGTTTAATGTTGGCAACTCTTCAAGTTTGGACACATTATTGAGGTGGAAACATAGTGACTTACAGAACACATTTACCTGGACATGCTTCCATAGGGTTGGAAATCACAGGGCTGTCACAGCAGGTGACAGGTGCAATAAAATTGCAGGTGGCAGCTGTAGATTAAAGGCAGAGTATTTTAGAGACCTTTTTAGCCCCTGTGGGCTTGGTGTGCAGGACTCTTAAGTCCCTTTATGATTTGCTGCACGTGGGTAAAGTGTCTCATTAATCCTGACTTTGACTGCTCAGTGGCAAAGCCGAGTCCCAAAATTCCCCTGCAATAACCCCTACCCGTGAAATTACACTCCCTGCAGTAACCCAGACCTGTTTTTCTCGTCTTTAGGACGAAGGATGACAGCATAGAGCCCCTTTCAGCATTCCGCTATGAGTTAAACAAGAACGGCACCCTGGAGATCAGGGACACAAAGAAGGAGGATTCGGGATCCTACGCCTGCTGGGCTGCAAATTCTGTGGGGAAAAGAGCAATCACTGCAAATCTGGATATAAGGGGTGAGGTCTCGCTTGAGAACAGAAAAAAAATTCACAACTGCTAAGGTTTTATGTCTACAATTCTTCGGAAGTACGTAACGAGTAAATATTCAGTCCAGGATACAGATTTATTCTGTGAATTTAGGAATTCTCTGGATATTACGACCTGAAATTGTCACAGGTCTCATACATATGTAGCCTTTAAAACAGTCCCAGCTTTTCAGCTGGATTTCTCCATGCTCACACATGGTGCTCACTTTTCTTCTTCTTGCAGAAGCTGCCCAAGCCACCAAAAATGTGCAATTTGCACATCCATCAACTCCATTCTGTTGAAAGCATTGTCCCTCCTTTGTGCTACTGGCCCTGTTACGCTCAGGGCAGGTCCTTGGCTGACCTTTGGGAGCCCTCCCTGTGCTCCTGGGCTTGGTGAGGTCCTTGTTGATCCAGATGTGTTCCTGCTTCTCCCTCAGCTGAGATTTCCCCTTCCCTAAAACTCCTTCCCATCTGTTGATCAGAAGGCACATCCCAAACTGGGTTAGCTCCCACAGTGGACACCAAGCACGGTGCAGGTTAAGTTGGGGGTGCTGCTAGTTTAGGGATTGTGCACTGGGTATTTTTGCCTGATTGCTGATAAATACTTGTAAACAGAGAAAAAAAAAAATTCCTCAGATGTGTTTACTTCTAAATTTGAGTTCCATCCCTTGCGCTGCAGCTCTGTTTGAAGGGATTTCTGTGCTTGGTTGGCAGGAGGGGTTTTCCCTGGAGGGTGTGATGGAAGTGGGCAGCTTCTGTTGAGCACACAGGTGGCACTTAGTGGGTTTTCTACAAATTTACTTAGGATTTAGGGCTTGTCAGTAAAAAAACCCCTTAAATACTCAATTAGCAAAGTCCTCTAAAGTGCTCTCCGATGTAGGTTTGCTGTGACAAACTTGAGGAAAAAGCCCACTCTTTGTGTTCCATTTCCACCCACTCCCTTGGCTTTGAGAATTTTACAGTGATAATAAACATGAAAATGTACAATGAAATCCTCACAGAGCAACGTTTCACTGCAGAAATAAATTCAGCTTGGTGCTTTCTTCTTACTTATTCATCTGTTTCTGCATTCACATTACAGTCAATTAAAAGAACAAACTTGATTGCAATAATTTTTTCTCACTTGACTTTAATAAGCTTGTAATTTTTCTTGGATCATTGCCAAAGTTTATTTCAAATGGCAGTTAGACATAAAAATCGTATTCAAGCCATTTTTTTTATCATCCATTTCATGACAGGCTGCTAACAAGGATTTTCACCTGTAACTTTTTTTTTTTGGTGGATTTTTTTTTCTGGAGCCCTTTGCTTTGGAGCGAACTAAAAAAAAATGTTTCAAGATAAAAAAAATATTTCAAGATAAAAAAAATTAAATCTTGGCAAATATCTATTTCAAACCCCACCATCCTTCACTTGAAATGCTTGTATATATAACAACAAAAAAAGACATGATTGTTGCTCCTGAGGTTGATTTGTATAGATGAAGTGCTTGGTGAAAATTTGATGTAATAGTCCCTCTCTCTCCTAATCAAAGTGTTTTTCTGTGATCAATCAGACGCTACAAAACTTGTTGTTACTCCGAAGAACCCCCGAGTGCTGAAATCACATTCAATTTTATTGAAATGCCAGGCTGAGTACGATTCCCACTTGAAACACAGTTTTAAATTATCCTGGAGGAAGGATGGAGATGAGCTGCCAGTCAACAGCACGGAGGGTGGCAGGTGAGTGGGGAAGGAGCAAGGCTGTTCTTGATCTCAGCTGAATAATCTGGGGTGGTGCTGGAGCAGGAGTTTCATTAAACATGAGCCTTAATGGCTTGAAATGCAAATTTATGTCTGCAAAGAATTCTTCATGCGATATGTGAAAAGATCTGCATTTTATACACAGCTAAATATACACGCAGCGCTGTGAGATTTGAGCCAAATGGCTTTGGGGTTTATTAACTCTCTCACCATCACAGCAGAACATTAAGTTATATATTTTTATATCTATAATACACATATATATATTTTATATAACATAAATTTTGGCCCAACCCAAAAGCACAACCCTGACCCCCGTGCAGGTTGTTTCTCCACTTCAGTGGAACCAGTATTTTCTTATAGTTTGCACTTATTCGGCCAAAACANCTAAATATACACGCAGCGCTGTGAGATTTGAGCCAAATGGCTCTGGGGTTTATTAACTCTCTCACCATCACAGCAGAACATAAAGTTATATATTTTTATATATATAATACACATATATATATATTTTATATAACATAAATTTTGGCCCAACCCAAAAACACAACCCTGACCCCCGTGCAGGTTGTTTCTCCACTTCAGTGGAACCAGTATTTTCTTATAGTTTGCACTTATTCGGCCAAAACAAAGTCTTTGCAATGCTGAAGTGATGAAAAACAGCTTTCAGGGATTCTGCAATGAATTTTTCCTCCATGTGACTTTAGGATTTGCAGGTCCGGGCTGAATTTTGCCCTATTTCTGGGTTTCCATTGACCTCAAGGGGCTGGAGCTCAGCCTTTATTCCATAGGAGGCGTCCCACAGGGGGCAATCAGATGTCTTTATTAATTAGCACAGGAGAGAGATGGTTTCCTAAATACTGCAGTGCTGGAGAGGCTGAAAATCCCGCTGAGCCCTCATAGGGAGGGCAGGCAGTGCCATGGAAATGCCGTGTATGCCCCAGAGTCCATGTCCTTGGATTCATGGCAGCTTCCCTGGTGCTTTGGACATGACACAAGTGCCTTGGAAATGCTCAGTTCCACTCAGCCTTTTCAAAAATTCCATCATAAACCCCATATATTTGTGTTATTAATGACGTGCCAAAATCCTATGTCCCAGACACTCATGCAGTGCATCTCAGTGTGGTTCTTTTCAGAGCAGGATTGACAGGCCAGCCTCCAGCCACAGAGGCTAAATTGCCACAAAATACAAATAATAGTCCTCAGCACAGTGTAGAACTGAGCCACAATTCCATTTTAATGTAACAGGCCCAGTGTGCAACTATTTAATCAGAATATCCAGTGCCAAGTTCTTTCATGAGCAGTTTTTCGGAGAACAACATCTGTGTGCCGTATTCATCTTAAAAATTTTTCTCATCCTTATGACCTTTTTTTTTGGCCCTGCAGGATAATCCTGGACAGGGATACCCTGTTCATATCCAGCGTGCTCCTGGAGGATCAGGGGGTTTACACGTGCGTGGCCAGCACTGCCCTGGACACTGCCGAGGCCGAGGCACAGCTCATCGTTCTGGGTAAGGTCGATTCTCCCGCTGTGCAAACAGCTCCTTGCAGCAGGAATTGCCACTGCAGCACTTCTGCTTCTTTGCTTCTTTTCACAGAGCCTCAATAACCCAATTTCACAAAACCTCTCACTCCTTAACCTCAGCTGTGCTGTCCCTTATCTCCGGGAATGGCGATGCTGACACAAACTCGATTTATTTTCATCTTTGTTGCAGTAAGATGAGGCAGCATTTTTGCCTCAGTTCAGTGGCTGCAGGAGTTGCCCAGGCTGGAAGGTGTAAGTGCATATTAAGAATGTCTCTGCTGCTGCTTTGAAGCCCTTGGTCAGTCCTTCACCCCACTTTGCTGGAGGTTTGCACAGGAATTGGACAATTTTTTGAAGGCCATCAGGCCGATATTTGGATGTGCAGCTCAGAAGATCAGTGTGAGTTAAGCGCCTGAAAGGATTCATTATCTCTGTGAACCTGAGAGTAAATGATTGTCCAGGGGCAAAGAGCAGAGAAGAACCTTGACCCGCCGTGCTCTGAACCTTGGCCTTGTGTGAGCATCCTCACAACCTGCATCCCTCCCTGAAGGACCATTTGGAATTAAGAGGATGAACTTGTGGAGTGCTGTGCACCTATGGCACCCAAGAGCAGCAGCCAACAGCCGAAATTTTGCTTTGTGGTCACAATTTTGGCCAGCCTGATCTGGTGGAAGGTGTCCCTGCCCATGGCAGGAGGCTGGAATGAGATAATCTTCAAGGTTCCTTCCAACCCAAACCATTCTGTGATTTTATGATTCTCTGACAGCTTTGCATCGTTTAAATTGCATTTAATTTTGCTTCATTTTACGTTCTCATTTATTTCTGGCAGTGATTGCAGCAAGGAATAAGTCAATCTGCCCTTCAAGATGTTTTTCCACTTTAAAGGAGTGATATTTTTCAGTAAATAGTAAATTAGGAAGATGCTGTGCACATTATTTATGGTGCTGTGTCCTTCAATGCAGTATAATTCAAAATGTTTGTGGACTATTCGTTACTTCACTTATGAAAATTTCATAAAGCACTTTATTCCTTTTTTAAAAGGTGGTTTGCAGCAGAAGAAAAACAGTTTTGTGCTCTTTTCCCTTGTTTATTTTATGTGAGAAAGGTCTGGGCGAATTAATAACATCTGTTATTTTCCAAGTGAAAAATTCGGGTTTTTGCAATCAAGGACTTGTGGGACGACTGAAGAACTAAATATGGCACAGGTGGAGACATCAGAATAGGGGCAACTAAGAGCAAAATAAATACTCAGTTAGAATAATTCCAAGTATTTGTTGTGTGTTTGATGGACAGGCAGAGGGCTGAGTATCTGTAAGATGCGCCATCACCATCTTTAAATTAATATCTTTAATTTCAACCAGGGATAGAACAGCAAAATGCCTGTAGATAGAAGCTTTCCTGATTTTCCCCAGGTTCAAGAGAAATAGGGAAAGAAATGCAAAGAAAAGAAAAAAAAATCCAAATATAAACTTTTTGACTTCTTAATGTACCCTGAGATGAAAACTCAGTATTGTAATTTTAAAAAAATCAGTACAAACACTGTGAATTTATTTCACTATTACAAAGACAGTCTTGGTGGTGGAAGTCACTGGTTTTTTTCTGTAAGAAATGACATTGTCAGCCAAAAGTTTACTTGGGACAGCATTAGTTGAGCTGGCAGGGAGTGAATTTCCCAGTTTCCCATTAATGTAGATCCCCATGGCTGGGATAATGAATGTTCTCCTTTCACTCACACCCTCGAAGGCCAAGCTCAAGAACTGCCAGAGCTGAGTCACCTTCTCCCACTCCGGCTTGTCCCAGGGTGAATCCCAGTGATGCTGACACAACGTCCTGCTCAGAGCAGTGTCGATACCCATTCGTGATTAAATAGATCTTGGGGCTGATCTGGAAAGAAGAATCTTGCTGCAAGCGCAGCAGTGAGGGTAGAGGGAGATGAATTCGAGAACGATGCTGTGTTTGCAGAGGAAAAATCAGCACCAGAAGGTTCATCCTGGTTTTCTGTAAGAAAATGGATCTTTCAAAGCAATTCCCACTTCCCACAATCTGTCCATTTTGAAATCAGCAGGTGTTTCACCACCATCTTCACTGACTGTGCTGTTCCAGCCTCTGGAAAACACCAGGACAAACAGAAACACCTTGCTGTGCTCCTGACACTTTTCCTTTGTTTCTCAGATGTTCCTGACCCACCAGAAGACCTCCAGCTCTCGGAAAACCAAAACCGGAGCGTTCGACTCTCCTGGAAAGCTGGGGCCAGCCACAACAGCCCTGTAAATGGTAGGAAGGGGTTTTCAGCATAATTTTTGGTGCTGTTCAGAATCGTGGCACGTCCTGGTTGTCACAGGACACAAACCTTGCTCACTGCCAGATTTCACCACTTTAACTATGACAGTTCATTTATTGTAAGTTCATTTCCACCCGTGCTGTTCACACTAAGTCGGGTTTTTTATCTTTTTTCCTTTGTTTTTTGTCTCTTTTCCTGCCCAGAATCAATTATAGAGTTTGAAGAGAACCGCTTGGAGCCGGGGAGGTGGCAGGAGCTCAGCAGAGTGCCAGGGAATGACACCACGGCCCTGCTGTCCCTGGCCCCGTATGTGAATTACCAGTTCCGTGTGGTGTCCGTGAACGCCGTGGGCAGGAGCCAGCCCAGCAAACCATCCCTGCGTTATGCAACCCCTCCAGCTGGTAAACCTGGGTCTGGTTTCCCAAATATTGGTATTTTCAGTGGTTTTCAGGAATATCTGTGCCCTCTTGTGCTCCAGAGGGTGTGAAGAAATCAGGGCCACTTGCACTGCTCAGTGGCAACATCAGGGATTATTAAAAGTAGGAATTACCCCCAGCTCGTTTAGTGGACTGGAATAACCCTCAGCAGTTCTGGTGAGGCAGGTGGCCATTTAAATTGACTGTATTGACTAAAGTAGTGCATTTTCAGAGAGATAATATCTGCTGGAGGATGTCTCGTGACAAGCCATATTCTGATAATATAGATACTAATGAGATGGGAACCCTGCTGGGATGAATTCTTCAGTGACTGGCAAAAAAGAGCAGCCCAGCAGTTGCACATCAAATGTCCAGGTGTTGTTTTGAGCATTTGATGTGCAGTTAGAGCAAATCTAAATTTTAATGACCCAATTTGGTGCACTGCATAAAATTCCTGAGGATGCCAAAAGGAGGGGTCCACACTTCTGGGTTTTCCTACACCTCCAGCACCCCACTCTGCTGATCTTCCACCCTTTGCAGCCTTTCATGAACAAGCAGTCCCTGGAGAAGGGCTGGGTTTACAGGGAGCCTCTCAAGGAGCACTGATCTTGTCAAAAATCTTCATTTACAGAGCATTCACTGGGGCAGAAAATGTCTCCCTGAAAGCCATTTCAGAGGCCAACTGTTCAGCACAGCATTTGCATTCCTTGGCATTTTGTCTCTTTTTTTTCCCCATTTACTCCAATTCCAGGTCCTTCTTGAGCTTTTCATCTGCGTGTGTCCCTCTAATGATGCACCTTCTGTTTGCTATCCCCACAGGGAGAAAAATCTCTCCCTCCTAATCCCCCTACATCTGGTGATTTCAAATCCAGAAGTCACAGTTCCATGTTAGCTGGTGGCTCCAGCCAGCAGGGGCACTTAGGAATCCAAACTGCGTAAACGCCGTGGTTGGGTCCCATCAGCTTTGCTGATCCAAGTCATTCATCTCATGAATGCTTTTTGTTTAAGTGCCTGTCACTAATAGGGGAATTTCACATCCTTTTTGGCATTTAAATGCTAAGTGCAAGTAAGTGAGATGTGCAACCTAACCCTGTCACCTGTGTGGTTTCAGCTCCAGATAAAAACCCAGAGAACATCCGAGTGGAAGCTTCCGAACCCAATGAGATGGTGATGAAATGGGAGGTAAGGCAAGATTAGCAAATCCTGTAGGAATGACCCTTTATTCTTCTGAAAGGTGCATTTGACTTAAATGCATTCTGGATTTTCAGTATCATTTTTGGTTTCAGAAGATTGTTTTTTATGGCTGGCATCACAGGTTATTTAAAAAAAACATGGAAATTCTGTAAAGCATAGTGAGAATTTCCCAAAATTTGCTCTTCTCTGCTTCTTGTATGCAAGGAACTGCTTCAAATAATTGTGGTCTTACCCTGCTCTGCAATTAAAATTACCAGCCAGGCCCAGGGAGGGGAGGGGTGGCTCATGGCTTCTGCCCTTCAAGCCTGGAAGTTTAAAAACGCTGCAAATCCCTTGTCCAAGAGAATGTGAGCTTGAATTTTTACACCAAGTACTAAAGGAATGTGGATAAACCCCCAAAGCCTGTGATGTGCATCAAAGGAATTATGTGAAAGTCTTGAGGATGGTTTCCAGACTTTGAATTTCCTGGGTTTTAAGCCTCGAGCTTCTATGCCAGCAGTTGAGTTATGTATTCCTTCATTTAGCACAAATATCCACAACTGTGGAAGGAAGCAGATTTTTGTTGAGGCTGGAATTACACACAATTTGCATGAGATTTACTCCTCAATCTGCTGCTCCCAGGAAAGAACAACAAATGTTTCCCCAGTGTGGACTCATGACTTGGGGTATAATTGCATCCAAAAGGAGCTGGCCCTGAAGATCCATGGACTTGGATTTGAATGGGATTTCTAGCCCAGGGTAAGGGGAGACAATCCTGCCTCTCACAAAAGTTTGGATTTGATCTTGGAGGTCTTTTCCAACTTCAATGAATCAATGAAATGCAGAGTTTTAGTACCCAGTACAGTTACTGGGAAATACTGGGATGGCCAACACATCTTTGAGCACCAGGAAGTTCAGAATCACGGCTTAGACAGGGCAAAAGTGGAAGTGAAAGCTGAGCCTGAAAGGAGAGAATGGGATGGAAAGGCTTTGTTGGACCTCGTTGAATCATTAAAATGTTGTTAAACAGGATATTCATTTATTTATGGCATTTCCTGTGTGCTTTTCAGAGGAACTGCTGGGCACTGCACATGCTATTTCTGACAGACAGAGGCTGCAGAATGATGTTAATCTGCCTACTTTGGATTAAGAGACCAGCTGAGTTTTAGTGACTGGATTTCCATCCAAGGATTTGCAGCTTTAATGGAGATCAAAATAAGAGTCAAGCAGTGCTGCGATTTAACTCTATATGAGAAGTCATTTTTTAGGAGGAATTTTTTACTTCTCCAGATTCTCTTGCAAATCCCATTCCCAGGGATCTGTGCCGTGGAGGTGGTGCCTCTGAGAAAGCTGCCCAATTCCAGTTTCTTTGCCACAGACATCCCAAAGGTTCTCACAGCAGAGCAGATATGGGGAATTTTTGTGATTTAGGTCTTCCCATACATGAGGAGCATCAGTGGGACATCACTTTCTGCTGGTGTTTGAAGCCATTTCCTGTCAGACCTCTTGGATACAAACCAGCTATTATATATTTCATATTTACATATATTTAAACATTATTAAAAGCGGGCTATATGGTGGGAAACACCCACAGCTGTTTCAGTGGACTGAAATAAACCCTCAGCTTTTTTAGTAGGGCAGGTGATTATTTAATTTTATTAATTAATGTAGTGCATTTTCAGAGAAATAAACTCAACTTGAGGATGTCTCATGACAAGCTATTGCTATACATCTCCTAATATTTTATAAATTCATGTTAATTAGCTGGAAACCCTGCTGGGATGAATTCTCCAGCTGATTGGTAAAAGCAGAGTGGCCCAGCCAGTTGCACATTAAGTGTCCAGGCGTAATTTCAAGCATTTGGTGTGTAGTTAGAACAAATCTAAATTTTAATGACCCGACTTGCTGTGCTACATAAAATTCTAAGATAAAATGCAAATTTTATCTCTGCTAAAAGGCACGCACAGAGCCTTATGCCAAACTGTGCAATTCAGTTGTGCCGAAGGCGTGTGGTTTTACATCACACAGGAAAACCTGTGGCAAAACAAAACCTGATGTGTGTAGGATGCAGAAATATGGCTCCTAGCAATTAACCTGGATTTTAATCCAAGCCTTTCACCCTCCTTTCTCTTGAAGCCACGATGTTCTTATTCCAGTCATCTTCAAATTAAAATGACAGCAAAAAGTCAAAGCTTGGGGGTTTTTGCTGCTTTTCCCTCCCAGTGTTGTAGCACGCATTCCAGAATTATCCCCCCTCCCCTCAGCTGCTGTTCTGTGATTTCAGCAAAGGCAGACAAAATCTCTTTTAACTTTCCCCAGCCACTGAAGCCCATGGAGAGGAACGGGCCGGGGCTGGAGTACAAAGTCAGCTGGAGGCAGCGGGGCGTCGAGACCGACTGGAACGAGGAGCTGGTGAAGAAACACTCCCTGAGCGTGAGGAACGTCCCCACCTTCGTGCCCTACGAGATCAAAGTCCAGGCAGTGAATAATTTAGGAAGCGGCCCGGAACCAAACATCACCATTGGATATTCAGGAGAGGATGGTGAGTGGCAGGAACTTTCCTGTAAAATAGGGGTTTCTTGTGCTGCAGAACGCTCGGGTGGGGAGTGATGGATTAGGCAGCCCAAAGCTGCTGGAATGCCAGTGCTCAGCTTGAGGGGCTCCATGAGGCACGGACGTGACCCGTGCTGGGTGCCTGGATGCCAGCCTGCTGGAGTGTGAGGGGTTTCTTTTGAAAGGTCGCTTGTGCTCTCATTAATCTCAGTTGCTGGCTTAGTCTGGGTACTTGTTTGAAGGCCACAGTCCATGAGAAGTCTCTGAAGTGTTGCAGTCGTGTTGTACTTGGTGGGAAAAAAAATCTTTGTATTCTCTGAGGCTTGACCCAACAGTTCAGCCCTGTCAGAAGTTAAGTACTCTGACAATCAGGGACACACTGGCAGGCACTGGGTGTTTAACTGAATTTACAGACATTGCTACATTCCCATGTGTGCTGGTGTTACCTTGTCCCTGAGTCCCTGAAGAACCTGTTGTCTTCTCCAGCCTGGGTTTCTGTCCCACAATTTTCCATGGCTCTCAGATGGAGTTTCAGTGCTGGAAATGGGCTCGGTGGTGGTCGGACAGGAGAACCCCCACTGCCCACCCAGGGGTGGGAACAGGAAGGTTTGGTGGTGCAGAAGAGCTGGTGAATAGCAAGAAGAGGAAGAAAGAAACTCCACAGCATGTTCATTTTCTTTGTCTGCCTGTGATGAGTCTAATTTTGTATCTACCAGTGGAAAATCTTCCTTGCAATTCAGTTGTCAATGGATCAAGGTCTCCTTTTTTTCAGGCACTGTAATAGCTCTCTGTGTTATGCAGTGATTAAAATCCTACTGTTTAATGAGCTTAGCTGTAAAATAAAATTGATTATAAAAAAAACCCTTTATGATTGCCTTCTTGTGTGCCATGTTAATCATTTTTTTATTCTTCTCACTGCTGTAAGCATTGCTTGAAACAGGAAATCATAAATACTGGTGTAGAAATTCATGTGTCCCAGTGCACATGTATCCCAACCCTCAGCAGAAAACCCTGCTATGGAAAAATCATGTTTATTGGCCCATCCCACCCACTGGATGCAGGTGGAATGGCTTTTTGCTTGCCTGCAGTGAGACTGCATGAAGTGGCACAGCTGGAGCTGGAAAGCCAAGCCCTGGAGCTGTGAATAGTGGGAATCTGGGCTCTTGGAAGAGTCTTTTAACACCTGGGACTTTTGTTTTTACAGTTCCAGATGCTGCTCCTTCTGGTGTGTCGGTGGAGGTTGTGAACAGCACCCTGGTCAAAGTCTTCTGGTTTGGGATACCAAGGGACAGAGTTCGTGGGCACTTAAGAGGCTACAAGGTTACAAATTTCTCTATTAATATTTGTATATATTTGAATAAAGTATTACATGAGTGCCAGATTGCAATCTCTCATTTTTGGGAAGGTGAGAGAGATCATGATCACGCTCAGCCCCATACAACGTAATTTGTTTCAGAAATCCCAATCTCCACGCAGGTCAGCTGGTGGAAAACAAGAAGCATGCTGGATGGAAAGAGGCATCACCCCGAGAAACACTTCCTAACGTTTGTGGGAGACAGGAACTACGGGATGATTCCTGGCCTGGAGCCCTTCAGTGAATTCCACTTGACGGTTTTGGCTTTCAACTCCAGAGGAGATGGCCCCGAGAGCTCCCCCGTGGTGTTTGAAACTCCAGAAGGAGGTAAGACAAGGGGAAAATATGGGATGGAGGAACATAAATTGAAATTGTCCTTGTGACAAGGTGAGTTGATTCCCTTATTTAAGGTGGTTGTAAAAGCTCCACTATTCATAGAACCCTTCACTTGAAAGGGGAGCTGTGGGTATTGAGCTAAATTATATCCTCATTTAACAAGAATTTGTAGGGACAGACATGTTCACTCCTCTGAAAAGTTCATCCCTGTGTCTTCCAGTCCCTGAACAACCACGTTTTCTCAGGATCCTGAACTTTGACCAGGACTCGGTCACTCTGTCCTGGGGACTTCCCAAGAAAGCCAATGGCCATCTCACTGGCTACGTTCTGCAGTACCAGATAAGTATGTGCCTTGTTTGCTTTGAGTCTAGAACTGAGGCAGGGTTAGTTAAGGAAAACTCCCAGGTGTGATGTGCACAGAGGCTGCCGGAGGGCAGGCTGCCGTCAGCTCCCAGAGCTGAAAGTTTTCCATGCACTTTTCCCATGGAAGCTCCCGTTGCTGCCATTCCCTGTCCCACATTTATGGGCTGATTCAATTATTTCATCTTGGCAAATTATACCTAATGCAGCGGTTAAAAAGGCCCATAAATCGTAGGTGCATTTTACTGAAGTGAAACTCATTTAATACAAAGTGAATTGTGATGAGATCACTCTGTGAAGCCACATAAATATAGATCTGCACATTATGTCAAGGGACTTCTCCCCCCCTAAGGCGCCTCAGCAGAAACACAAAGAACCACCTGAGTCATGGTATTGAGTAATCACACTCAAAACAAGCAAATACCAGGGGATTTCTTTCTTTCTTTCTTGCCTAGGAAAGAAATGAGAAACAAAGACAACCTCAGGCAAGACCCAGTAGTTGGCCCAGACTGCCACAACACCAGTTGTGTGGTGTGGTGATAATTCAGTGTATTTTGTATGTTCTTTGAGGGTGGAAAAGGATGAGTCTGTGCCCTATTTATGAAAAAAACCCATCCATGTACTTTCCACTTCTCTCTGCTGATTGCAGAGCTGCTCAGCTGCCTTTGCCAGCAGGGGCTGGAGTCTGGGTCTTCCCTTTGGTTTTGCTGCTTATGGGCAGAGAGTGGATCTATTTACAGAATCACAGACTGGTTCTGGTTGGAAAGGGACCACAGAGGGTAGTACAGGTCATCCCACTGCACAGGAGTGTGTCCACGTGGCTGTGGAATATCCCCAGTGAGGGGAAACTCCATAATCTCCCCAGGCAGCCTGTTCCAGTGCTCGGTCACTGCACAGGGAATTTCTTCCTCATGTCCAGATGGATCTTCCTGGGCATCAGTTTCTGCCCTTTGCTGGGAACCACCAAGCAGAGCCTGGTCCATCCTCTGACCCTTCCCTTCAGATATTCCTGTGTATTTATAAGATCCTCCCTCAATTTTCTTACAAGCCCTCCTTCAGCTGCCAGCTCTGAGGAGCCAGAGCAGCTCACAGCACACCAACCACCCTCTAAGTTGCTGGTAAAAGTTCGCAGATGTTTGGAAGCGAAGCAAGGAGCAATTCATAGATATTTAATGATCTTGGAAACAGTCCTTGTTACCTCCCACTGAGGCTGTGCATACGTGCAGTCAGAGAGCTTATCAAGAGCAGTGCCAGCTCCCCGAGCCGCTGGGACGTGGACACGGAGGATGTAAATCCCATTTACAGGAAGGGAAGGCAGACAGACTCATCCAGCCTTCCTCCTTCCCCCTGGGGGTGCTCAGGACACGTTCCCGTGGCTCTGACCGAGGTGCTCTTCCCTTGCAGTCAACGAGACGCACGAGGTGGGCCCCGTGAGCGACGTGAGCGTGGCCAACCGCTCGACGCTGAGCTGGCGGCTGGCGGGGCTCAGCCCCAGCACCAAGTACAAGTTCTACGCCAAGGCCTGCACGGCCAAGGGCTGCGGGAAGGCGGCCACCGAGGAGGGGCTGACGCTGGCCCAAGGCAGTAAGTTCACACAGTCTGCTTTGGTGGGGAGGAGCTCCGCCAGTCGTGGAAAAATCTGTCGGGAATAATCCGGGCTTGGCGTTTCCTTTGTGATTAGGGGAGATAAATTTGTTTTCCTTGCTGGGAGAGCAATCAACGGAGTTTTTAATGTGGCCGTGGTGTTTTTGAAGAAGGCAGAGCTCATCTGTTTCGTTTTGCTGTGCAATCCTATTTCTGTTCCTGTCGCTAGTGAGCAGAGTCCCAGTGAGAGACGACATGGAAGGTTTTGAAGATAAGAAAACTGACACTTTATTAATTTACAGATGCGCTTATATACCTGAGCATGCTGGACTGACATAAGGGTATTGGTTAACTGACCAGCCACCCCCCAGAGGGACTGGCTGGACCCAGTAACTCTTACCTCATGTATTTTCTTCCTTGGTATCATAACAATACCATAGTTTACAATTTCTCTGATCTGTTTTCCCACAGCGTCCGTGAGAAAGCAAGGCTTTCACACAGACTCCTGTCAGAAAACTGAAATCTCCCTGCACTCAGGCCTGTAACATCCACATGTTCCCACCTATCAACTCCTTAAGCCAGGCTGGAATAAGTGAATTGCTTTCAGGCACGAACAGAAAATTGAAGATACAGCTAATCTGTTCTCAGTAATATTATAAAAACAAATTCTGCCCATGCTTGAAGATGGGGGACTGCCAGCAGCATCAGGATCAGCTGTTTGACGTGCAAAATCCAGATAACCATAAACTTGACTGCATTTGATCCATTATTTATGATTATTTTATCAGAGACCAGGAGTGAACATTTGTGTGCCACTTACACCCTGTGCCGAAACACTGATGTTCAGTGATTTAAAGGAAAATCCCGAGCACTCCATGATGGCTCATCTTTCATTTTCAGCTGAAATGAAATAAAATGTACTGTGCTCAGCAAGTCTGAGAACTCCACAATCCTGAGGAGCAGCTCCTTGGTATTAATCAGAAACCATTGCTGTGCACTTACCCCAGGGAAGGAGAAGAGAATGTGATAAGCAAAAGAGTCCTGGCTGCATCATTTTTAGCAAAGATAACAGTCTGCAGCAATGTTGATGTAAAATAGAAAAATGGTCCATGTGCTGTTGGACTTCTAAGTTGGAGAATTCTTTTCAGTTACTGGTAAAACAGGTGAAAAGTGTTTTAAACTTTTCATGTCCCAGTTCAAGATCCAGTCAGGAACAGCCATTTGTTTTCTCAAGTAGCAAAACTCCTTCTCAGCTCTCTTGTGGCCTCCAGTCTCACTGTAGGATACAGGTACTCACCTGGCAGCAAGTATTAATCACCATGATACAAAATTTATTCCTCATTAAGGCAAGATAAATGTTTGGGGTTTTTTTTCCAAGCTCAGAATTGACCGTTTCCCCTCATTAGTTGCCTTTTCTGGCCTTCATTGGGCCACCCAGAATAATGTGTTTGACTCCTTGAAAGTCTGTAACTTCTTGGAATAACCTTGTCAGGGTTTATGAGATGTTGACATTAATTTTGTTCTCATTCCCTACTTTCCTAAACTCTGTTTCAGCAGCGGCAACACCTGATTCTTGTGAAATATTCTTAGACTAGAGTAGTATAATTAATAAAAGCTGCAGGGGTTCGGTTCCATGATTTATATGTGCTCCTTGCTGCTTCTCAAGCCACCCTAAATTAGGGCACTGCATCTGTCACTGAGGTGCCATTGGAGTTCTGTGTCGTTATTTGCTGGCTAAATTGTTCCGATATTTTTCACCTAAACATGATAGGCTGAAAAAAAAGAAAAAAATCACTCTTTTCAGTGACCTTCTTGGGGTTTTACGCTGTGGTTTGGGGACTAAGGCAATTGCTCAAAATTAAAACAATCTCTCTTTTTGAAGGAGGGGAGTGATTTCAGGAGTCAAAGTTGATCATTTCAAATGACCCACGTAAATGACAGATATAAAATGTGGTGCCCTCTGAAATGAAACTCTGTGATGGAGCACTCCACGTTTCTTTGGGGGTTGATTCAGTGATTCTATAACACTCTGTTCCAGTTTAATAATAAACCCGTAAAGCTCCCGTTGTTCATTTTAAGGCTTTGGAAACTTTCACTGCTGCAATTCAGCCTTTGCCATGGGTATTTCAGAATTTCACAATGCATTCTGCCAGGAAAGTGAAGATATTGAGGTGGCAGCTCTGGATTCATTCACATTTTTTTTTTTTTACTTGATCTCCATCACTGCTGTTGCTTTAATTTATTTGCAGTTATCCCTGCTACCACTATCTGGAATTAGAAAGAAAAGGGAATATCTTTATTTAATATGTGGGAAGATTCGTGTAGCACCACTGAAAACAAATCTGTGCAGGGAAAATAACTCAGATATGAAACCCTGATAGGAAACCTAAGATCTTAATCATTTCTTGATAAAATACACTGGACAATCATGAAGAACCTGAGCAAAAGGGAATTTGGGTTGTACTGCAAAATAAATAATAGTTTGATTCTGTGGTTTCCTCTTGGTTTCATTCTGCAGAAGAAGGTATGTTGTCCTTAGAAAATAACTGTAATCTCTGTCTTCATCTTTTCAGGCACTATTTCTTAAATGACCCCCAAACTAATAAATTTTCCCCTTGAAAATGTCCATTTCCCCAAGATCATTAGCCTTCAGAAACATAACACAAAATAATGTTCTTACAGAAGTGAAAAGATGAATTTAATATAGCAGCCCTTCTTTAACACAAAGCTCCTTTTCATCTTGTCACCAGCGCTGCTCGGGGATTGCCAAACACGTATTACATGTTGAGGATTATCATTGTATGTCCTGAAATCCAGGCATTAATGAGAAATTCATCCATGTGAAGCCACAGAGTTGTAGGTTTATTCTCCAGAGAAGCCGGGAAATAGAAGTTTACCAGTTTCATTCTATTCCAGTGGCCGTTGGCACGTAATTCCCAAAGGCTTTTGGAAAATCGTAGGGAGAGGCTCCTATTTTTCAGGACCATTTGGGACAAGACATGTGGGTTTAGCTCTCTTTTGCCATGGGCACAGTGGCAAAGGAATAATAAAATGCCTTTCCCATGTGTAACCAGTGGTGCTGTTGGCAGCAAACCCTATTTGCTCACAATCAAGAAAATCTAATGAAATCGGTGAAAATTTCTCGATCACCGCCTCACCTATAAATTCTTCTCAGTAAACTTTACAGGTTTGCTAATCTCTGTAGTCTAAAATAATCCAAATTTAATGTTAAATACCTGCTGCACTAAAAAAGCCCTGAAAATGAAGGATACCTGTGATGCATATTTATACATTTTTAATAGCCAGGCAGCAGGGGAAAATTAATGAAAGTTCAACTTTGCATTTATTGCAGCAGATGTATTTAGACAGGTATGGTCATAAATTAAGATGCTGCCCACAATTAGTATTTAGCTCTCAGACTGCCAGGGTTTGTTTTTTTTATAAGTATATTTTCTAACAGATGTGCGAACTTTCGGAGAACACTCTGGAAAGTCTTTGGGGGTGGTTTCTATTGTTTTTCCCTATGTACCATAAGCTCCTGTAAAAAATGTGTGTTCTGTTCTCCTCATAAATCTTGGAGCCCAGTAGGAATATTGTAAAATTGCAGTTCAGTGTTTAATGTTCATGCAAGTCCCATGGTGGGGTTGATAAATAGTGGGGGAAGATGAGAAGTGCTGGTGATACGCCTTTATTACTAATGCTCCTTCTCCCTTATTGGAGATTAAAAACCTAACCCAACCGCTTTCAATTTTCTGCAGCTAATTCCTGCAGCTTTCAGTGTGTTCCTGGCCTTCCAGAATGTGGAGCTTTTCCTTATCTGTGTGTCTTTGCTTTTATTTTTCAGGAGGCCTCAGTGCTTTTTCTATTCCAGGCACCAAACTCGCCCCTGTTAGCAAAGCTTTCTCCTCTGTAGGGCCCCTGTCGAGTGTGTCACACAGACCAGGAAGAAATGGCATGGAAAGAAACTTCATAATCACCCAGCACTGGACACCTGTTCTGAGTTTTAAAGGAAAAAACGTGTTTGGGGATAGGAGATGATAAATGGGGAGCTGTTGGTAAATCCCCAGTGCCAGATCAGGCTGGGCTCATCCTCACCCCAAGATGTCCATCCCAGCCCTGAGCTGCTCCATGTGCCAGGGCAGTGGCAGCTGCAGCACCAGGCAGAGCTGAGCAATAAGTGGACAGAAAAAGGGATTTTTTCAGCTGTCTCACTTCCTTCTTTCTGCTTCTCTAAAGAGCTGATGGTTCAGAAAGAAGAGGCTGCCACAAACTGGGAATGAGCAGGGGACAGAGAGGGACTGGTTAAGTTGGTTTAAGAATATGCACCACAAACCACCTACCAGGAGCTCAAGGTTTAGGATTTGCTTCCCAGGAATTCGGGAGAAATCCTTCCTGAGGAGTCTGGTGGTGTGAACACTTTGGCTCATGTGGTTATCTTGTCACACATGAGTGTCGTGTGGTATTTAACAGACGTTGGGTTGAAGGTTCATGTTCATTCCTGTTCCTTTATGGGTAATGTTCCCATTTTTCTGATGCCTTGATTTTAGAGCATGTAATTAAAATGTACCTGCGGTATCATGTTACTTAATTTGCAGTTTGATTAAAAACTATAGCTGGGTTTCACATACTTCATTTAGCAAAAATTACTGATAGATGGCTTAATTTATGCTAATGAGCTGTGCTTCAGTATCAGCAGTGTTTCAGCTGGAAGTGTTCTCTCTGGGTCCCAGTGGCCTGCTAATTTAACTTATTGCTTATTGTAATACATGGAGAGTTGCCTTGAAAAACTTACCCTGAACTGCTGCTTTGACTATGCTTGGATTTATCTTAATCTGTTCTCTTTTTTTCCCTTCAGCTGTCAACTCAGCCTTAATCTCCAGCAGCTTCTTGCTTTGCTTATTTACTACTTGAAGTATTAATGAGCATTGTTCCCCTGTTAGTGCTAATTGGCCGAGAGGGTTCCAGATGATACTTTGTGCTCAAGCCTTAGTTTAGATGGCTGTGGACAAAATGGGCAAATCAGGCAACTGGGAACAATTCAAGAATTATTCTTATTAAGTGCAGCCCCCCCAAGATTTCTCCTGCCATCGAGGACAGGGACACTCCCACGTTGTAAGAGACCCCTCCACGTCACACACAGTTCTGAATTTGCTGAGCAGGCTGTTCATGTCCAGGCAGTGATTGTCAGCTGCTCTAATGTTGTTTTTCCTGCTCTCCGCAAGAGCTGTTCTGAAAAATCTTATTTAATGCCCCACAATCTGAAGGCAGACAGGGGTTACAGGAGGTGTTTTGCAGCTAACAAGGTTCCAAAACCGGAGCTACTGGAATTCACCTTCTCCCAATCAAATATTAAACTCATCAGCAACATTTAAATGCCTAAATATCCATTTACAGGCAAATTGTTTAGCTGTTTCTAAACCAGTGCTTTGTGCAGGCACTGTGGAATTTGAAAGGACACGGAAAATCACTGTCAGGAGAGAAGCAAGTACAAATCCCGCTGTTAATTTTTTCTGGGAGACATATAAGAATCCATATCCAGCTAACAAGCTGTCTGTGCTTCCCCGCTGAGTTCAGTTCAATGGGAGAAGCATCAAACCCGAGATTATCCATACAAAGCAAGCCCGTTTGCGAGCTGTAATTTTTTAAGCACGCATTAGTTAGAGCAGATCCATAATCCCCCATCAATATTAGCTTCCATCCTGGGAGATGTACAAACCTCTTCCTAAACATCAGGATTAGTCCAGTCTGCTGCTGATTTCATTTGATGGAACATCAAAAAATCAAACAGAGGGAACGTTTGGGGTTTTTTTGTTTTGCTTTGGAAAATCAGATTGCCAAATGTTTGAAATGACGTGTTGTGTTTGTCTGTTATCTGTAACTGTGCATTTTCTAGGCTCTTTTTCCATGAATGCCATTAATCCCTATGCCTTGAATGTGTGCATTCCGTAGGTAAAGGGAGCAGCAGGATTTCAGACGCAGTAAAGCCCACCCCAAAGTTTCAGCCCAGCGAGGCCCTTGAGCCTGGCACTGAGTACACAATCCGCCTAGTGACTAAGAACTGGGTGGATAACAATAGCATTTTTGAAGATGTAATTGAGACCAGGGGGAGAGGTGAGACACGAAGCCCTTCGAGGTGCTGGACGTTTGTTTTTCCGTGTGATTCCATGTTGAGGTTCCATCTCGTGCAGCGCGAGTGTCCTGAACTCATCGTTCCGTGCTGTGGGGTTGAGGTTGGCCCTTGCAGTTGAGTCCCATGGGAGCACAAGCACATCCCAGGTTCTTGGCTGAGCCCTGTGCATTACAACAGCCTGGAACAATCCCAAACCTGTACAAACCTGAGAGGACAGCTCTGATAAAACCCATAAGTGGCCAGTTTGGTGATTTGCACGTATTGGGGGCACTTTTACCTCTCTCTCTTTCGCAAAACTGCTTTTGCCTGAGAGGCTTAACAACTCTGTGCTCAGCTTTGCTGTGTGGTGCTAATCCTGTGAGTCAACTGCTCTCTCAGAGCCACCTTGCCAAGTGTCTGTGTCACCTGCACGCTCCCCTCCAGTCCCAAATGTCACACTCCGGACGCATTCCCGCCTCTCGCTGGAGTTAACACCATGAGTAGTGATAGAGTGATTCCATTAAGATCCAGCCAAGAACGTGATGTGTTGGTGTTACTGTCGGGTGCTGCCCTTTGCCTCTGATTAATTTCCTCCCTTTTTCCTCCTCTCCCATCTCCCCAAGCCTACGCTGGCATTTACGACGGGATCTCCACCCAGGGCTGGTTCATCGGGCTGATGTGCGCCATCGCCCTGCTCACCCTGCTGCTGCTAACGATTTGCTTTGTCAGAAGAAATAAAGGAGGCAAATATTCAGGTAAATGGATTTATTGTCCTTCCCCTATGTTCACATGTTAATAACCAACATCCTTCAGAGTTTGCTCTCTGGGGGCCGCAAGGCCGCGAGCACAAACATCCAATTAGGATTTGTAGCTTTTGATAAATATCCACGGAAGGGATTTTAATGAATGTAAGTGGAGCTGTGCTCTCCGGGCGAGGCAGTGCTCTGTGCTGGTCAGAGAGCCTGCAAAGGCCTTTCCCAGCACTCCTGGAATATTCCAGCATTTAATCCAGCTGTGGGGCCAAGATCCTTGCTGGCAGGGCTCTGCTTCCACCTGGGAACTGTTGCTGGACACACGGACAGAACTTCCACAGGCAGCTTAACAATGGAATGTTTTGCTAAAAATTAACTCTGTAATTTTCCAAGCAGTGAGTAAGGATTTAAGTGAATGTATTGACATAGAAATCTGGTTGCCCAGAGAAGCTGTGGCTGCCTCATCCCTGGCAGTGTTCAAGGCCAGGTTGGAGCACCCTGGGATAGTCGAAGGTGTCCCTGCCCATGGTGGGGTGGAACTGGATGGGCTTTAAGGTCCTTTCCAACCCAAACCATTCCATGATTCTATAAATACTTGCTTTTAATAAATTATGGAATGGTCCCAAGCTCTTGGAAGCTCACAGGTTGTGTCCAGCCAGCTCCAGGGCAGGCTGGAGGTGATTGCAGATGGTTTTCCCATCACCCCTGGGAAAAGAAAAATCCATGGCAGAACACAACACAGAGATCTGTCCTTTATTTTATTTGCACAGTGAAAGAAAAAGAAGATTTGCATCCAGATCCCGAAGCTCAATCAATAAAAGATGAAATCTTTGGGGAATATAGGTAAATAGGACCTGCTTTCACGAGCCTTTGTGTTTCTTGGGGTTTTGTTTCTTTACAAATGCCATCATTATTTGGGACATTTTTGTGGCATGCAATTAATGCTGTTTTTCATTTTCAAAGCAAACCTCATAGGAGTGGATAAGAGTAGGAATATCAAGGTATATCCAGAATATTTCAATCCATCCGAGCTGGGATATAAGGAAATGTTGATGTATTGGTGGTTATTTTTCACTTTTTTTTTTTTAATTAGCATTGTATGAATAATGTAAATATATATGATAATTTGGAGTCCTGCTGAAAAGCCCACTGAAGTCAATAGATTGAATTCTATTCTTCAGTGGGTTTTTGAAACTCAGACCCAAATCATGTAATAATGGGGAATGGTCATTTTGGGGAAGAAAACCAAGAAAAGTTTGAAATATGGTAAAAAATACCAAAAACCCAAACAAACCTCGCTACAGAAATCTCTGTAGGAGAATTGAAATAATCACTTTGGCTGCTTTAAAATAACTAAAACTTAAAGCAATATGTAATTGAGATATGAAGGAAAAGACATAATTACAAGAACCCTGCTGGAACACTGGTGTTGCTGGCCTTAAGGGCACAAAATTGCTGTTGAAATCCCACTTATATATACTACATTATTTGTACTGGAGTAGGGCTTTTTTTTTCTGCATAATTTCATCTTTATTTAATTTTTAATGCTTTCTAATGGGACAAATATTTAGAAAGGTAAGAAAGCCCTGAGGTTAATAACTTTGACCCCCTCCTTTCCCCCTAAAATCCAAACTTGTCTTTTTTTTCTGAGGAGAAATGCCCTGTGCAGAAATGAAACAATTTTTTTCAGTGTTGATTATGCACAAATTGAGTCCATCCTGAAGAACTGAATTTCAGGTTCATTCCTCTGTCCTTCCTTAGATAACATTGCCAAAGATTTGGCACTGAGTTGGCATCAGCAGCAAGGGCTGTAATTGAGTAATTATGTCCCTAATCCAGAGGCCTAATTTAGTTTTTTTATGTAATCTTTTAATATTTTCCCAATCCCCCCAAATGTCCTGTTCAGGCTGTTCTTGTTGGTCGTCTGTGGTGCCATTAGTTGGAAAGGCGAGGAAATTCCCTTTTTTATCCTGAATTTTCATGGTGGGGCTGTCCTTTTTCTTGGAATTTTCACCGAGCAGGGACTGCAGATGCAGACATTGATTCTGCTTTGGTTTTTCCCAGTTCTTCCCCTTTTTCCTGGAATTTTCACTGAATAGAGACTGCAGACGCAGACATTGATTCTGCTTTGGTTTTTGGTTCCTCCCCTTTAGCAGAAGCAAATCCCAGTGAGATAAACTCTGGTAAAATAAAGCAACAGCGGAAAAAAGGGGGATATTTAAACTCAAAGAGATGCTCCCAGAGCAGTGGGACGTGACCCACTGATGTGATATCGCTTCACCCACCCACCTCACAAGGAAAATTAAACAAATACTCCCTGAATGTTGTCCACTGTTCTGTAAAATGAAAAGTGTCTCTGTGAGGTGCTGAACACTGGACATCAGCCCTGATGGCTGGAAAAGACCCCTGAAATCCTTTCCAGAACTCCCTTTTCCATCCCCTTCCCTTTCTGTCCGTTCTGTCTGCCCGAAGCAAAAAGGGGAAAAAAACCAAATAGATGGGTATTGATAATTGCCTGTTCACCAAAAAAATTGCTGGAATAATGACAAAATCCTGTGTGGGAGGTCCAGGTGTGTGGAGGAGCACCAGGGCAGCACTCCCAGGTCAGATCATCCTCGCTGTTCCACCCACGTGTGTCCCTCACTCCTCCCTCCTGCTGCTTCCCTTCCCACCCCAAGGGCAGTTTCCCTCCTGGCGAGTGAAAGCCGGATTTTTGGAAAGGCCTTTCTTTATTTTGTAGTGACAGCGATGAAAAGCCGCTGAAAGGCAGCCTCCAGTCACTTAACGGGGACATTAAAGCCACTGGAAGTGCTGATAGTCTGGTAGATTATGGAGAAGGGGAGCATGGCATGTTCAATGAAGATGGTTCATTTATTGGAGCTTATTCTGGATCTAAGGAAAAAGGATCAGTGGAAAGCACTGGGAGTTCTACGGCAACTTTTCCTCTCCACGCCTAAAATGATCGGTGTTTAATTGTGATATTTATCCTGGTTAGCACTCCACAGTCACCGCGTGTGCTCGGGAGCAGGTTGCCAATTGAGCCAGTCAGGAAAATCCTGACATCCAGGTAATACAAAAACGAGTCACTGCCACTAAAAGATGATTTCTCCGTGCTGATTTCTGTGTGTTTTCTTCTCAATAAAACAAAATCATTCTTTACACGATGTGCTAGTCTGAGCAACCTGGAGTTTCTCGGTGGTACATCTGTATCCTTACCTGCTGCTCCAGGTGCTTCTTAGGCTTGGAATATGTTTCTCTGTGTAGGATTTTTCCCAGTACGGCTGTTGTCACACACGTGTGTGTGTGTAGAATTCTCTCATGGCCTTGGTTTTAACCTCGAGGTTGTGGCCCAAACAAAACCGACAGGTTACTCTGCAAAGTGACACAATGAGGAAAATTAGAATTCAAAACACCAGATAAATATATTCTATATATTGTATTATTTTTCCTAAAGAATTAAACCCCTTTGTGTATGATACTCAAAAAACTGTTTTAGTGGTTACAGCTGACTTAATTACCAATACTTAGAGGTGCAGCTTCACCCACAGCAACGTGCGGGTGACGCTGCTGCCCAGTAGCTGGCACTATTTCCTTAAATAAGTTAAGCTGCAGCTCTTTCCTGTGGCAAGGCAAAACAGGGTCCCATCCACCATCACTCGAAATATTCTCATTTTTCCCCAGCTGCGAGCTGCATTTCTGAGCAAACTCCTTGGTGTCTGTCTCATATCTGTATATTTGTGAGCTAGCAAACATCCCATGGAGACGTTGTACATATGATATTAATATTGCCACAAGTCCAGAGCAGCCTGGTTTTATTTTGAGCTGAGACATGTTGCTAGCATGGGTCTGTATAGCTGTGTAGGAATGACTAGAATTGCTTCTCAATATGGATTTGGACCAGCAGAATTAGTTTTCAGAAGGAATTGTGTGTATAGGAATCATCCAAACCTCACACCATTCAAGCACCACCTAAACAAGACCTACCTGACTTTCAAGAGTTCATTTATTTTCAGCCTATTCACTGTTAAATAAACAAAGGCAAAAGCAAAGAGAAAATATTATGGTAGAGTTCCTTTTCTATTTTGTTGGCTGAATGCTGGTTTAAATCTGGTTCTTGGCCTCTCCAACACTAACCCAGCCGAGCTGTACAGCACATTTTTTTGGTCTTTTTGTATTGGAATCTCCTGGATCTCTTCTTCATAGCATTTGTATTTCTGAATCTGCTTGTTTGAGTAGAGCATCAGCGTGGCTTCATTTCTTCTTGCACTTCCAAACGGCTGCCACTCCCACTATACGGGTTTTTAAGTAGTTCCTGCAGGAGGAATGGATCCTAAAAGCTGTTTGGCATCCTGATAGCAATTAGGCAAATATCCCCAATGGCTCCTTCACGGCTCCATGATTTCAATGGAAGGAAGAGAGGAAGCAAGAATTACTCACGTGGTTCTGAGTTCCCAGCAAGGGCTGCAGTGAAGCCCAGGGAAATGCAGATTTTTCCCAGTGGAAAGGCTGTGGATCACACCCAGGGCTCCCCTCAGGCTGGGGCTGCTCCTCAGAGCTTGGCAGTTCCTGGAAGCTTTTGGTGCTCGATGCTTCTGCTTATCTGTGACTCTTTTGGGGGTTTTAATTGGAGCTTTTAAGGGCTTTTCATGTAACCTCGATTTGGGAAAAGCAAACCCCAAAGAGCCACCCCAAAAGTCCCATTCGAGCTGTACCTGTGAATATAAAATGATGAGTGGAAATCTGCCCTCAATCGAAAATCATCCCATGCCATGGCAATGACCCACATCATTTACTTTTTAATCTTTAGAAAGTTGTATTTTCTGTATTTCAGTCAGTCCACACACTGAAAAAGTCCTAAAGCCTTTTATTTAATTTGGGG
>VZRS01010050.1:61631-145886 GCA_013398055.1 Ifrita kowaldi | reverse complement strand
ATATTAAAAAAAAAAAAAAAAAAGTGGGGTTTTTAAACAGTAATTCCACATTTTGTAAAGAAAAGTTACAAAAAACATTTACTGCTCCTTGAGCTTTTGAAAGGAAACCTCAGCATCGTTTTTCACAGCCATGATTTTGCAGATGAGAGGTGTATTTAGGTTATTTTACTCACCTGGAAGAACAGATAGAAAGAAAGGAAATTCTTCCTGGAGAATTCCCTTTGTTTGCCGATGGATCACGCCCTCAGCTGCATCTCTGTCAGTGTTCATGACGAAATGAAAAGGTACAAACCACGCTGGAGTAGCAGGACATGTTTACATTGCAGCTCTGGATCTCTCATGTAAAATCTCAAGTGATCTGCACTGATTTGTTCTGTTTTCAGGCAGGAGCCCCTCGGGGGGTTGAGCCAAAGCATTCTGTCTGTTCATTTTTTATTGTTACGGTTCTGACTTTAAAACAGGAGACTTTGTAATTTCATGAGAAAAAGATCGAAGCAAATGTGGTGTCACCATCACGTTGTTACTTTTTTGGGGAGCTAAATGTTAGTGTGCATTGATTAAAGGTTAGAGAAACGTGTTGTACTGTAGTTGCTGTTTGTACCACGCAGATGTGCACGTATGGTTTGAAAAGATATTTTCATTTTACATGAAATACAACTTTGCTAATAAAAGTTTGACTTGATGTAATCTTCAAAAGCCTTGGCTGTGATCAGCAAGTTTCTCTTTTGTTTGATTGGGGGGTTTTGTTTGTTTTTTTTTTTTTTCCACTGAACACCATTTATTTGCTGGGAATCTGATTTAATTATCTGATTTAATTGTGACTCACAGCCTTCTTTGGGGTGTGATCTGTGGGGTTTTTTTGGTTTCACACCAAGGTTGAGCTGCCCTTGGCTTTCACTGGGATTTTTGGACACCATGGACCATCAACCCTCTAGATATGACACCAAAGCAGGATGAAGCTGACCTGAAACACCCCGAATTCAGATTCCTCATTGATTCCATGTGATCCTCTCCTGGACCAAAGTATCCCCCTGTGTGTTGTTAGCATCTCTCACATGCCTTATTCACCCTGTTAACAGCACAAACCTCCCAGCACACAGAGTTCCTACTCCTCTTCATTAAAGATCACCAGAATATTGATAATTTTATAAATATCCACACACAAACCCAATAAAACCTTTTGTTGTTGTTTCTTAGGGAAAACTACACTTGTGCTTAAAGACCAAAATCTCTGTGTTTTCATTTAACAGGAATTTAGCAGATGTGCTTTGTTTGCCAAGGAAAATACCTTGGTTCTTTTGTTACTCTCTCCCCATCACCAATATTTGGTATTCTGGGTTTAATTCTACTCTGTCCATGGGGAAGGTTCTGCAAGTGAACACAAATTCACCCTCCTGACACTTGGAAGAGCCAAACTGAGGATTCATTAAAAGCCAGCAGACAAGTCCATGGCAGCTGATACTGCTGCAAAATCAGGGGGTTTTTAAATGTATTTAACAGGAATCTGAAAGATCTGGTTGATGCTCAAGTGTGTTGAGCATCACATTTGTTGCTGGTGTGGCTTTTGTGCTGTTTTGAGTGTATTTCGTTGCAATATTCTGTGCTGTTCTGAGTGTATTTCACTGTATTTCAGTGAAACTATTCTGAGGGTATTTCACTGTATTTCAGTGAAAGAAAGTCTCCTTTTTTGCCACATGTTTTTAGCTGCTTCACTTCAGCAGGAAGGCCTCAGGAGTTTTCTTAATGCATTCTCCACCTGCAGGAGCTCCTGAATACATTCAGTGGGAAGGCAGGACGGTGCCAGCAGGCATTCACCTTTCAGGAAGGCATCAAGGGCATCCCCAAGAAGGTTTTATTATAATTCATATCCTGGAATAATGAGATTTACACTTTTCTCAATAGCATAATGGGGAGGAGAAAGCCCTACAATCATGTGCTTCACTGGAGTGAGAATAAAGGTGCTGCTGCCACCGTCAGGTGTGTGGGAGCAGCTCCCACAGAAGTTTAAGGATGAAATATAGGATGAATACACTTTTATTTGATATTTTGCTTTTGAGACAAGCTTGGCATTATCAGACCTGTTTTGGGGGCAGAGCATTCCTTCTAATGTTCAAACATTTCACTCAGTTCTTCGGTCTCACAAGGCGATGTCATTGCTTTCCCGCTTTGGCATCTGTTAATCAGCTGGGAACGCAGAGGAGTCACTCACTCAGCCCCAGGGAAACACCAGCAGTTTCACTGCTGAAATGTCTGAGCTCTGCAGATTCCTAAACCTCATTTAACAAGACTTGGGGGTTGTTTTTACCGTGCTTGAAGCCCACGTGATGTGGCTAAACCCACCCAGAAGAGCTGCCCCACCCCATGCCCTGGATGTAGAAATGGGCATTTCTGTAAAAACCACCACTCTTTGCATTTCAATTTTTTTTTTCTGTAGAGTTTGTACTCCTGTGCTGCATCTCCATCCCAGTCTGGAGGTTGCAGCATGTTCTTCACCATTTGTTTGGAACACTGGGGCAGGAATATCTCAAACGAGAAAACAGGCAGCAGTACCCCGAGTTTGGGGGTTTTTTTGTTTTTACCACCTGGTTTTGTTTGGGAGTCCCAGAGCTTGTTGCAGTACTTTTATTGACTTAAAACTCTAAAAACTGATGGTTTTGGCAGCTCTGAGATGGAGGGGAGAAGCAGGGATGTGAGGAGGAGTGGGAGGGTGGGAAGCAAGGGCAGCTGTGGCTGGCACTGGACCAGAACTGGGTCATTCCCAATTGCTCCTCCTGGAGGAAATGAGGTACAGGAGGTACCTCTGTACTGATTATCCTGCTGCAAATCAGCTTTTCCTTCCAATTTGGGATGGAATTACCTTCATGGCTGAGAAGTGTTTCCCTCAGCTCTGGAATGGTGTCACAGCTCATCCTGGGGGAGCACGAGGAGAGCTTGGCTCCCACTTCTTGCTGGGCTGGAGCTGGAGCTGCTGAAAGCCCCATGGGAAGCTGGACCAGGCACCCAGGTGAGAGCAACCAGCAATGGGAAAAGGGTTTGGTACTGCTTTACCTGGAAGAGAATGTTAGAAGTCCTTGCTGAGGAGATCTGGAGGCTGTGATCCCTGCCCAGGGGGTTTGGTTTAGGGCGGGTTTGCAGCCTGTGCTGTGGGACTTTCCCATTTTTCCCTGGCTGAAAGATGTGGCTGCTCTGCTGTGTTTCCACTGGAACAGGTCTGTTATCCCTGCTGCCTCTCCTGCACAAGCTGTGTTGTTTTCTTCCCCCTCCTGACTCTATCAGGATTTATCTGTGCTGATCCCTCAAGTCTTCTGTTCCTGGGCTTGGAAAAGTTCCAGCCTGTTTGGTATCCGTGTTGTGTTGAGGCTTTTTCTTCTCCATGCATATTTCTCATCACCTGTAACCTCCCTCATCTTGTTGGGATGGAAGCTGTGTTCCACTGACAGGTACATTTGGGATTTTGAATTTAGCGTGGATCAAGGTGTCTGAGCTGCCAGACTTTTTGGTACCTTTAAAAAAAAAAAATCAATTTATTTTTTTTTTTAAAAACCAACTTGTCACCCATCTGCTCCTCTGGGTGATGTAGAGAAGATCTGGGCAGGAGTTCAGGCTCTCCCCCGTGTGTGGGGACCTTCCTGAGCCTGGTCCTGTGTGGGATTTAACCTGGGAATTGCTGGTGTTGCTCCCTCCTGTGCATGTCCGCAGGCGGCTGGACATGTGGGGCTGCTGGTTTTGAAATGAATCCTTTTTATGATTATTTATTAAATAATTAAAAGCATAAATGCAGTTTCTAATAAAAATCACCTCGCTATGTGTAAGCCTTTATGACTTCAGGCAGTCACTGTTCTGAGCATTTATTTCCCTCTAAGTGGCAATTTATATGAAACACGCATTAAAAAAAATATTCCTGGACTATTTAAAATGAGAGCAGAGTAACAACTTCCAGTGGAGCAGGAGCTCTAGTAAATTATTTATAATTTTGAAAAGTACATTTTCCAAGCTCAGCATGGAGCCCAGAGGCCACTAAGTAAATAAATTTACATAAAGTGCAGCGAAATCAGATCGTTTGACACAGCAATTCACCTAATTTTAAAAAAAAAAAAGAGTTCTTGAGGAAAAAGAGTTGCTGCAAAGAGGAGTGTCAGCAGAGGGATGTGGAAGTGGCAGCGATGAGTGGAGTGGGAATAGCTCTGGAATATGGCATTGAGAGATGGAGGAACATCTCGGAAGCTGCTAAAGCCCCTTGTTTTCATTTTGGCCTCATCAGGAGGAGTTGAGGAGGAAATTGTCTCCTGGAAATATTTCCTTTGTTTCATTTCCCGCAACCATCAGTTGGTGAGAATTTAAAACTTAGTGATTTGTTTCTTGGAAAATATTTACTGAAAAACCAAAAGCTCTCCATTTTTTGATTGCGTTTTTTATGACTCCAAGGCTGCAGATTATTTCCTGTCCCAAGGCCTCTGAGCTGCCATGTTTTATCCATTTTTCTGAGGGTTTTTCTGGTGTTGTTTTCCTCTGCTGGGCTCAGCCTCTCTCCTGCCCAGGTTTCCATTCTCCCAGGGCAGCAGCATCTCCCTGGCTTTACCTGAATCCAACTTTTCTGAACTTCCCAGCTCCTGGAGTCTCAGAATGGCAGAATGAGGAATAAGAAGAAGAATTCGAGTGTTGTGCTTTCAGATTGTTTCAATAAGGAAAAAATTTAAGTACAGCCTACCTCAAGGAATGCAGGTCATCAGGTTTAGTCTGATTTATTGAGCATTTTACATTGCAGATCACACTTTTCAAAAAGGAATAGTTACAAAACCTCTTCCTTTTGACTACATAAAGCCATGGGGGAGTGGAAGAAGAATGTGCTAATTCTTGAAATATTCAGGATTGTGACTCTGTCATTGACCCTGCCTTTCAAAATTGAGCATTTAAGTATTTGAAAAGCCCACCATTTGGACTAATTTTGGCAAACCTCATAAAAAACCGCATTTCTCAGTCCGTTTAATTTTTGTTCAATTTTTGTTTAATTTTGTCCACATCTCTCCTTGCCATTTTTTCTCACATCTGCCACTGAAGTTTGCAGTTAGGGAAACTTCCAAGTCCGTGGGCTCGTTTCATCAGCCACTTAGCAGCTCCCATTGTACCTGGAGCTTTCTGTCAGCCTGACAAGACAGGGCTGAACCCATTTCTTCTTCTAATCAAGATAATAACTGCTAAGAACGGATGGATTTTGCTGCCGTTGAAAATGCAGACTAATTCTTGCCATAATTATCAAGTCTTTAGCTGGTAATTGCACACTGTTCCCATCTATCTGCTGTCAGATTTATTTCTGTAATTGACCTCCTGGTCCCAGAATTAGAGACAGCCTTTGATTATTGGTTCAATTAGTCTTAAAGCATCATGGGTTTTTCTTTCTTCTGCTTCTTTTTTTTTTTTTTTTTTTTTTTTAAGGTATTTTAGCTGTCCAGCCAGTCAAAGGAAGTATAAAAAATGTCACTAGATATTTCTTACCTTTATCACTGTCAGTACCTGCTGGGACTCATTTTATTCAGTCTGTATAGATACACTGAGGAGGGTTTTGATGAGAAATTACCGACTTTGTGCTTTTTCTTAGTTTTTAAGTTTTAGGGACATTGTTTGGGGGACAAGGGAATGGCTTTTCAGTGGTGGTGGTGTTGAGCTGCTACATCCCCAGTGCTCCCCACCTGAGCTGTTCCCTTTGGAGCTGGATCCTTCCAGGGGGAAAAAGAAAATAGAGGATTTGGATAGAGGTTCTAGAGGCTCTGTTGTGTCCGTATATTCAAACATGAGGAGGGCAGAGAGGAGAACATACATTTTCTAGGATTGCTGTTTTAAGTTTTCCGCACAAAATGACCAGGGCTGGGTTTGGGAGAATGGAAGAACAGAAATATTGTTCTTGTCATCCACAGTTGTGATGTGGAGATGGAGATTGATGTGTTCCTCACTCTGTGTGAAACAAGAGCGGGGCCATGGGTTTAGGCAGCAGCTCCTGGTCTGATTTTGCTCATTAAGTAAAACAGAATGAATGTCAACAGGGGCCTAAATTAAGTGTGGATTTTCCCTCTTGTTATTTATTAACTCCCTGACCAGGGAATTTGTTGGAGGTGGAATAACATCAGTGTGATCTTGTCACGGAGGAAGGGGAAATAACCCCAACTCCAGGGGTCTAAAGCCTGCCTTTCCCTCCTTTTCCCCCTGTTTGTACAGCAGATTTCCCTTGCACATTTTCCCTGTGGAAATTCATCCAAAAGGGTTTTGGGATAATATATTTTTGTGCTACTCTTGCACATACAAATGAATATCTATACAGGGATAGAAGAAAATGTATGAAATAAAACAAACCTCTTTTCTGGTTCCCACCCTAAGATGAACAGCAAAATAGGATTAAACAGAAAAACCCCTTCCCCTGTATGAGGCAGGTGTGATCTGGAGTTTAATTATTGCCTTGCAATGAGATTTTACTCAGTTCTACCTCAGTTTTAACCCTCACAGTGAGGTGCCCCTCAGTTAAGCTGTGCAAGCCCATCCCTCCAGGCTGTGGTGGGAGCAGTGCAGTTGGGGATGCCAAGGACAGTCACACTTGGCTTTTCAATTCCTGACAGTCACCATTGGATATCTCTTTCCCTAAGAGCAAATAGAAACAAATGCAGTCTGGAATTTCATAGTTCAGTGTTCACCTGGTGTTCCAGCTTGCTGTTATTATCCCAAATCCTTTCTGTTCCTCTCCAGCTGGAGCAGAGGAGGGTTGCTGTGGTTCCACCAGGGGAAGGGGCAGATGCTGCCACGTGCAGGGTGGCTCTTCCAGGAAAAGGGTGGAGATAATTGCAAGGAGTGATTGTGCCAGGGATTTTGCTTGTTTCTGTGTCTCTTCACAAAAATCACTTTGCTAACCTTGGCTGTGTCCTCTGGAAGTCTCTCAGGTCATCCTGACTGTAAGAAATCACCTGTGACTATTATTTCCCTGTGCCTGCTCCCTCCTGGACTCATGACAGCATCTCTGTCCCTCAATAACAGCTGCCCCAGCTCTCCTGCCTCCAGCTCCTGAGCTTTAACTGGGTTTCAGCATTTATTGAGGTTTTTTTAATCTCGGAACTTCTGTTGCTTCAGGATTTAGGAGCTTCAGAGCAGCTAAAGCTCCTGAGTGCAGTGCTCAGCTGCTGCTGTGAGAGCTCAGCCTCCGCTGGTTCATAAATAAGCTGTGTTTTAACACTAAACTTCAGCACTTCCCTGTGCCTCCTCTCCTGGGCTTGTATCCCAAAGTTCTCTCTCCTAACAATGCCCAGCACCTTGTGCATGTGCTGAGGGAGGGATCCCACTGGGGTTTCTGTGTCCTCATGGCTTCACTTGTGGATACTGAGGCAGGTGGATGTTGGTCTGTATTCTCCTCCTGCCTGTACTGGTGGGACTGGGCCTCCACCAAGGTAGCCTGGGGGTGAGGCCATTGTGACAGGAGGTCTGGCATGGAAATTTCACCCACCTGAGGCTGGAGGATCCCTTTCCAAGTAGGGGCTTTAAATAAATCCGTCAGTCCCAGACCAAAAAACATCCCAGTAAAACCCAGAAGCTCCTGAAAGGCACGACATTTAAGATACCTGGAAGGTCCCAGTGTTCCCAGTTTGCTGGGACTTGATCCCTACTGAGGCTGTGAAGGGATGTGCCTGGCCCTATCCTGAGTTGGTGTGGAGTGTAAGAAGTGCACCCAAGCTTGAGGGAAGAGGTGGAAGCAGCCCAAGGCATGTCTGAGCATTGGCCTTCAGTCAATCCATTCATTACATTATTAAAATATCATAAGGAGCCAGGGAATTGAGAATTCCCCCTCTCTGTAACTTCACCACTGGATCAGAATTGCCAAATATATGGAATTTTTTTTCTTTTCCCTCGTACAAAACAACAAGCTTAGCTGCTTCCCTGAGACTATTCATTTTCACCACATCAGGAACTTATTAATTCTTGATGAGAATTCAAGCATTAATCAATCCTTGATTGAATTCTCCCCAGAGGGAAAGAGGAGAAACTGGGCCAGATTTGCCTTTTGGCTGCTTTGAGTTCTGTCTCTGACTGAGCACACGTGGAGCAGTGGGATAATCAGTCTGCTCTATATCAAACACATCTCAAGAGCTAATGGGGCACTCTGAAGGCAATCTCCCCGTACAGGTGAGGAAAAAGGGGCTAGAGATCCTTTCCTTTGCAAAAATGCTTAAAAACCTTCAGATGAAGGTGATTTATAAGTGCTGCTGATATTTTCTCCCTCATGCCAGGAAAAAAAAAACAAACCCAAACATATAATTTTATGAAAAATATGTCAAAGCAGCCCAAGAACATGTTGTTCCTGTTAATTGCAAGAGAGAAGGAGTTATTGAGGTCTTAGGTGGTGGCAGTACAGTCCCAGAATGGTTTGGGTTGGAAGGGACCTTAAAGCTCATCTCATTCCCACCCTGCCATGGGCAGGGACACTTTCCACTATCCCAGGTTGCTCCAAGCCCCGTCCAGCCTGGCCTTGGACTCTTGCAGGGATCCAGGGCAGCCTCAACAGTGCAAGGAGCCTCCTCAGTGTGTGGAACCTTCAAGGCCACTCTCCACTTCCAGAGCAGCCCAGCCAATCCCTCATTGTCCAAGGCTGGAGCTTCTTCCTTCCTCCCTCCTTCCTTCAGGCTGGTGCAGTTGAAAATCGTTTCATTTTTCTTCCTTCCAGCCTTCAAAGCCAAGCTGCTCTGCTTTGAAGGGCCGGTGCTGGGAGCAGTGCCCTCCCTGTGCTGCTGTGACCCCACTCCCAGCCTGGCTGAGGATGGGAGGGCTGCAGGAACTCTGCTCCCAGAGCCAAAGAAAAGGTTCAGGAGGGATGGGAGCCTGAGAGGAGGACTGAGCGTTTGGGCACTGCCTCAGAGTTTGGGCAGAGAGCTGAGCTAACACAGGATACAGCTGTGGGAAGGCACAGACCTGGAGCAGCTTTTAAGATCCTTTACTCTGATTTTCAGGTTTCTGAATTGTAAAAGTGTGGTCCTGGCTGCCCTGGGAAAATCAGAGAGAACAGGATGAGCTTTAACCTCGGTACTGGAGTGTGGGTGCCAGAGAGGCAGAGCTGGAGGCCTGCAACCAGAGGGCTCTTGGCGGCCCAGGAAGGCACAGCTGCCCACGGGTCCATCCTGTCTGGTTTGGGGCTCAAAGCAGCAGAATTCTCTGCTGCTATTCGAGTTTTTGCCATGCTGGAGCATCACCAGCAGTGCCAGGCTTTGGTGACACCATGGTGACAATGATGATGGTTTCTGTAGAGGGTAGTGGCAAGGCAGCCTCTGTTTTCAGCTGTGAATGGCTCTAGTGGATTTAAACGGGTAAAAAAAGGGAAATATTTAAATTTTCTCTTCAAAGACACTTCATGCTCGAAATGTTAAGGAAAATCCCCTGGCAGTGATGGCACACAATGGGATTGGGGGTTTATGGATTGCTGTCCTGCCTCCTAGGGAAAGAGAGACCCTCTATTTCAGCCAGTCTCAGCTGGGCAGGAAGGGCAGGAAACAGCTTTAAAAGGTCAGGAGGGGAATAAGGGAGCACTTAAAAGAAGATGTCAGCAATGAAATGGGGATTCATCAATTCTAGTGACCTGTATAAACAGATGAGAGGAGTTGTAGCTGGTCACTTAAAACCATGTAAATTTAATTAAATTGGTATTGCTTGCAGGAAAGAGGGAGAGCTGAATGTAACAATTAGTGGCTCGTTGTGCCCTTCTGGAAGCAGCAAGTAGGAAGCAGGCGCAGGGAAATGGCACTGGGAGCAGCCTGCAGTGCCCTCGGCAGTCCCAGGCAATTAATACAAATGAGCCATCAGCATTCCAGGTCAGCTCCTAACAGCTGGAATACAGGACGGGCCATGGCTGCTGGGAAATAAACCCCACAGGATGTTCTTCGCTCTGGTTTTGCAGGGTGGAAGGAGCTGGGCTTAGGGAGGGACTGCGAAAGGAATTTCTGTGTCCTTTCCTCTGGGAAGCCAACACAGAAGGTCTGGAGCAGCTGGTGGGATGTCCTGAGTGTTTCCTAAAAGCTGTGGCTGACATTTTCCTAATTCAAGATGCATCACATCCACCAGGAAGGAGCTCTAGATTAGATCCCGTCTCCACAGCAAGAGAGTCACTGCTCAATGCACGGAAAATTGGTGGCTGCTTGGTTTGATTGTGTCTGGTTTATGCTGATGGAAAAAAAATGCAATTTTTTTACTGTTCTCCTAAAGATCCAATTCCACAATGAGGAAAACAATCCAACTCCCCTAACTCCTCCACCCCTCTCCTGCCCCTGGCAAAATACTCTGTAAATGGCAAGCGGGATGATCAGGAGCACACAGCAGGGAATGGAAGTGAGGGGTTGGGTAAGACTGAGAAGAAAGAGCAGGAAAAAAGAGCATGACCAGCGAGTTTAAACCTAGTTCTTAATGTCCTTTGAACGTGATAGGAGCGAGCAGAAGCTGGACAGTTGCACCAGATCATTTCCAGGTGGATCCAGGGCTGCTGGAGCCTCTGTCCTCTCCCTTGGAGGGAGGAGGGTGATGCTGCTGCCTCCTCACAGGAGGGAATAATTTATCTCCCAGCAGTGATTAAGAGGCAGTTAAACAGCAGCTCCTCTCATCAGACTCCGTTAAATCGGTGAGTCTGGCTAACTGGCACCTAAAATTTTTAAGAGCCATCTGAGCTACTCTTCGGATCGTTAATGTTTATTTTTAATAAGTCCCGGCTTGCAGGGGAAGTTTCAATAGGCTGGAAGAAAGCTCGTGCTCTGCCATTATTTAAAGAGGGTAAATGGGCTGCCCTGAGTAATTGCGAGGCTGTCAGATGAGCGTTCAATCAATATGTGTTTGATAGCACCAAATGTAAGGTCATCTATCCAGGAATAATGAACGGAGCCGCTACAGGCAGCAGAGGAGATCTTATCCCGAGCAGCAGCAGGAGAATACTGAGCAGGGCTGGGGAGAATCTCTCACTCCGGCACGGGAGAGTCCATGTGGGGATGCTGCTGGCCTGGTTTCGTGTCTGCAGCTCATGAGGACGCTTGGAAACTGAGGGAATTCAGGGAAAATTCACCAGAATGATGAAAGACGTTGCAGTCTACCATATAAAACTGGAGTCTGCTCAAGCCACGGAGGAAAGGTTTTATTTACCTCTCTTCAAAAACTCATGAGCTTCATGATTTTAAGCAACCATCAAAATCTTGTACCGTCTCTATATTTCTCCAGATTAATTTCTTATTTAATTGACAAAATTAGCAACAACAACCTCTCCCTGTTTTTCCCCTTTGTTGGATCTTCTGAATGAAAACGCTGTTGGATTTTGGGGACTTGGGTTGTGCATTACGAACGCAATTTGCATGTTAATGTTGGGTTCATAAATTGTTCGTGTTTCAAAAGAAACTGCCAATGCCTTTATGAAAAAGGGAACATTAAAATCCTTGAGTTCTGTAGGAGATGAGTGTGGAAGGGCTGCTGGAGACTGCAGAGCACTTAGATCTTGGGTACTCGCAACCTGATTTCCCAGCAGGAGTTAAGGAGTTGTGGAAATAAAATGGTGTTGTGGGAATAAAGATGCTTTTGATAAATTTCCCTGATAAAACCCTGTCATTTTAAAGAGTAATTTGACTTCGTACTTAACTGAAGAGCTGCTTTTCAGGGTTTAAATGTCAACTTCTGTTTGGAATTTAAACCCACCTTTTGGAAGATGAAATCTAAATGGAGTCCATCAAATCATTCACTAGGGGAAAATTCCAGGTTGCAATGTTTGCAGTACAACTTTCCCACTCCATTTTCCCGTTCTCCCCCAGGTTAAGTTTTTAACCTTTCATTCCTCGGCAGGTGAAATTTGATATTGATATTTCTCACAAACTAGGCCAATATTTATTTCCTAGACCTAGGTAGGAGTAAAAACCACTTTGTGAGGTGCAAGTCCCTGGGAGCAGCAGGCAATCAGGCTGGAATGTGGATCTCTGAACGTGCGAATGGCTCTTGAAGGCTTTGCCAAACCCTTTCCTCTCTCCCCTGCTGTGCTGGGCTTGCATTTGCTGCAGCTTCTAGAGTATATTTGTTCCCAAAAATTCACTTTGTCAGACTCTCCTTTGACTCTTTCTTTCCCTTCCTTCAAAATTCCAGCTTCCCCCCTCTCCAGCGAAATAATCCTTTGAAGCTTCCTCACTTTATTCATAGTAAGGTTATTAAAATATTTGTTGGGTTCTTTCATGCTTAAAAATTCTGTGAGGAGGATTCCAAGGATTAGCGCCTATTTGGGAGTCTGGTTTGGCTCCTCCGTCTACCTGGTAAACCAATTTCTGCTCATTTCAAGTTGATGAGCCTGATTATCAATATTCCACCAGCAAGTAAATGGAATTCTGTTGATTTGGGTGGAGCTGAGTCAGATTTCTAAGTTAACTTTTCATCCACAGGATCCGACTCAGTGGGATACAACTGGCAGGATAACATCACTTTTTAATCCAAATCCATTATCAAACACCTTTTTTCTTTTTCTGAGTACTCACCACGCTACAAATCTTATTTTAATGTTTTTCTTAGTGCGCTCTGTAGCTCTTCAGTGTTAAAATTAAGAAAACAAGCATTCTTTTAATTATCTAACAGTGGTTGGTTTGTTGGCTTGAGTTTTTAATGAGTGTTTCTGTGTTCTTATCACTAAAGAAACCACTGCCAAAAGTCAGTGCCTTTGCAAATGCAGCATTTCCCAACGAGACCAGCAACATTCAGGCTTATTTTTGGAGAGTTTTGTCAAATAATGGTCACTTTGGGTTACCGTGGACAAAAAAAATTATTCACTGATCGGCCAACAGATTCTCCTCAGTTTCCAAGCCCTAAAAAAGATGAAGTACTCTTTAACTCTTTTAATATTTGCAAATGTGATTCCCACAACTGAGCAAAGCCAGGATCAGTAGGCACACATCCCACTTTTTGTGAAACACATGGAAAGCAATTTTTATAGGTTTCTAATGAAGTCTTTGTTATCGTCATATGTCCGTATTTTGAGTGTTGTCAGGTTGTCTTTTGTTGGTGTTTGTGCTAAAATACCTTAGAAGGCAAATGGCAAATTCCATGGAGCTGTAATTTTATTTAGGAGTTCTGGTTTCCACTTGAGCGACTTGGGAGGAAATTATCAGGAACTTTATATGGAACTTTGCTCATGCAACCCGCTTTTGTTAGTTTTGTTTGTTTGGGGTTCTATTCATCCTTATGGAGAATTACAACCCAGAGAAAAGAATAAAATATAATTCTTTTACATGGTGTATTGATCCTCAGGAAGTGATTTCTAAGGAATGTCAATCCTGCAGCATCTCTGTCGTTGCCTGTGGAACTGGCACATTTTGGAGCAAGAAATTGGAGAGCAGGAGTGGAGGATTGTCTGTGTCCTGGCCACCACCAGCATGTCCCACCACGGGTCCTCTGCTGCTTGCTGGGATGAGCTGGGGGTCTCTGCTGTGCTGAAATGATCATTGATCAAAAACTCATGATCTCCTTCAGCAAGGAAAAAGCTGAGAAAGAAATGTGGCATTAAAAAGAGGCAGAGCAAAGACTCCCAGGGCTGGGATGCTGGTGATCAAAGCACACCCAGGGACGTGAGCTGGGCTCAAAAGCTCCAGCCACAGCTCTCATTTATCCATGAATATATTCCTTCTATTTCATTCTCTACTAGTTATGATTCCTGTCATCCCTATTTTCCCTAGGAGGTGGTCATTATTTCATGGTTGTGCTCCAGTCATTATCAATTGATGGGATCATTTCACGTCCTTCACAGAAGAATTCCAGTTGGGAATCCAGTCTGTCCTGCAACTCCTGTTTGTGGCCAGCACATCAGCAGTGAGGGGGAAAGTGTGAAGGCAGCTTTAGTTTGCTGGGTTTCAGTCCAGCCCCTTCCCCAGGTTGTGTTCTCCAGCATCCCATGGATGCTGTGGCACAGATAAAATAATGGCACCACCTGATTTTTGGGGATGTTTCACCTCTATGCTCAGAGAAGCTTTGCAGCCCAGGACACAGATTCCCATTCCATGCTCCCATGAAAATTAGGGGTGTTTTTGGACAGTCTCCTCCTGCCTGCCCTGGAGGCTGAAGATTTTGGGGGTTTTCTTTGCTGCCTGTGTGTGGCTGGACTGATCCTGCTGTCTCTTGGGTCCTGAGATGCTGAAGGCTGATCAAAAATCATTTTGGGCCATCCCAATCTTCTAAAATGCCTCATGCAGAGAAAATATCTTTCCAATAATATCTTCAGAATAACTCTTGAGTTTTTGCACGGTACAGAGGTGTCACCACAAGGCTCAGCAACAATTTTGATATGGATTTAGAACCCCCAGATGTCGGACACGGACACCGGTTAGGTGTTGCCAGCCCCTTGCTTCCAAGAGTTAAGTGAGACCTGCTAAAGGAAATATTATTGATTAGCTTTCAGGGTAAAGAATTAGCTATGTTTGCCCAGATGTGTTCAGCATCATTGTATATTGACTAAATGTATGAAAGACAGATAAGATACAACCGTGATAGGCACTCCTTGTCTGGAGCAATGGTCTTCATTAACTTGATTATTAAAGTGAACATATTAATTCTGAGTCCTACAGCCCCTCTGCCTTCCTGTGTGAGCAGCAGCATTTCAATCTTGTATTCACTGAGCTCCAATTCAAGTTTTCCAATGACCCAACCTTTGGGATAATGTGTTCTGTGCTCTTCTGAAAGACAGGGAAACAGAGAAGGAATGAAAACACCACCCTGAGCAATTTGGACTGAGCATGAGGAAAACCTGTTTCCTTCACATTAATAATTAAGTTTATTTGCACAATTGGTTAGAAAAATGGGAAAATCACTTCATTTTTCAGATAACCTGATTCATCTGCTATTTGCAAGGTGTTGCTTGAGATCCAAAAATGAATATTTAAGCAGCAGGGATGTTGTCACTGGAAGGAAAACAAGGATGTGCTCACCCTGTGATTGGATTTGCTGTGCTGCACTGAGGTTGCCTGGGCCAGCTCTGTTTATTCCAGGCTTTGTGTTGAATTTGGCTAGTTGCTCTGATGAATTAAGGGGCCAAGAAGATGAAGTGCTTTAATCATAATTGCCTGTTCAAGAGCCAAACTTCAAGGCAAGGATTTAATATCTTTAAGTGCAAGAGATAATAATAATAGTGGCAAAAGTTCCATTGCAAGGAGTAATTTCAGTTTCTAAAATAAGTCTCTGGAATAATACTCAACCAAGTAATTTGTGTAGCTACATAAATATTCCCTGTGTTCCTTAAAGCAGCTCCTTTTTTTCCTTCAAGTCTGCAAATTACCCTTTTATGAGATGCTGTACAAACTAACTACTCTATCTATTCAGAGTATGATAATATCTCCTTGCCTTTGAATGAAATATTTGGCCCTTGAGAATATGCCAGTAGCTTTCCTCACAAAATACCTGGAAATTGAATAAGATCTGCAGCTTTATTATGTACATATAATGCTGGAACCTGTGGGATTATGTGTAGTAACCTTATTTACAGAACCAGGAGATGTATTTGCAGAATATATTTGAGGCTGAGACAGCTCAGTAACACATTTATAACGTCTCTGCTTGTGTGGCTTGATCTCAGAGAAATGCCAAAGGTCTTATCTCAGAAAAAGGACAAGTGTCCCCAGTACAGTCTGAGTGTTTAAAGTGCAACATTTCAGCGTGGCAGGAATAAGATCTGTACCTGACACAATAATAATAAATCAGTTTCTAAATTCTTTTGGCTGCAATGACGTTGTAAAGAAATGCAGCTTTTCTCTCATAAGAAAAGCCCATGGGTGGTGTGTCCACAGAGATTCTTCTTTTGCAGCTGGAATGGGGCCATGAATTCTCAGGTACCAGAGAAATAACATTTCAGTCATACTGGTGAAAATACTTTAATTTCTTCCAAAACTGGATTCCCTCCCCTCTGGAAGCAGGACTTGCTCTCGTGAAGCAGCTTCTCCCCCAAATATGTGCAATTCCCAACATGAAATTCATTCCCTTTGGAAGAAAGGAGGAAAAAAAAAATCCTACCCCTCCAAATGAGACAATGGCCTATGTTTGGAAATTATGAGTTTCAAACTTTTATTTTTTGGGAAGAAGCTGGGAAAATGTAGAAACATTCACTTGTCAGAAGTGTCCACCTCAGCTGCCCTGTGGGCATGAAATTCTTCTTGACCAAAATGTGGACATGTGTTAGGGCTTTGCAAAGCAATGTTGTGGTTTTAGCCATGATGCCAAAGGCATTTATATGAACTTCTGAGAAGTCAAGATACAGGACAAAACAGCTTTATCTGAGCTGAAGGAAAACAGAGGTTTCCAAACTCTTTTTTCCCCCGATCCTCTTAGCAGTTCCTTCACAGATAAACAATTCCATTACATTGCTGTTTGAAACATGCAAGCATGATCACTTTGCTGGCTTTAGTCATTCTATTTTTCTTTACTAAGCTGCTCTTTACAGGCCTTTTAAGGCACTGGAACCGAATCCGTGTCCAATCAAACTGATCAGCATTTTTGGGCATGACTTTTCAGTCACAGCATGATGTTCAGTCATTTAATGTAACTTTATACAACAGAGCTGTTTGGATTATTCCCTAAAGATTATCTGTAGGGTCTTGAGGAGCACTTTGGGTAGCTCAGAAGTTTCAGCACTGTATATATTTTTCATTACATTCCTGCTGTTTCTGTAATGTTTCCAAAGTGGCGGTGTTGGGTACAGCAACAGAAGGGTTTGCAGTTTCCTTCACTGAGACAGCAATGCTGTCTAAGGTGAAATTAAAATAGACTTCACTTATTTGTGGAATTAATTATTAAAATGTGCTCTGCAATCACTCACATCAGCTCTCTGTGCTTACAGGGCTTTTTTTCCCCTCGTGCAAATACCACCAAAACAATGAGAGGTGGTGCTGGGTTGCTTTGCGTTAGTGATGGCCAAACCTCCTCCTGCCTCTTGTATTATTTAAAATGTGCTTTTCATCAGGTATTCAGTGCACTGCATTCGGGGGGGACAAAATGAATCCTGGTTCATTTGCATCAGCATCTAAACCTGCAAATAGCAGGTTTTTTTTAAAAAAAAAAAAAATTGGACTATAATTTTCATTTGGTTCCTGCCACTTGTCAGCTTCTGAGTTAGGCTCAAGTAATTTGATTGGATTTTGGGGTTAGGCCTGATTGGGTTTCTGGTTCTCCTTCTGTGTGGCTGGGTGGATTTAGGAAGAGGCCTGTGGAGTCATCCATGTGCCTCCATGAGTCATGGAATGGTTTGGGCTGGAAGGGACCTTAAAGATCACCCAGTGCCACCCCCTGCCGTGGGCAGGGACACTTTCCACTGTCCCAGGCTGCTCCAACCTGGCCTTGGGCACTTCCAGGGATCCAGGGGCAGCCACAGCTGCTCTGGGCACCCTGTGCCAGGGCCTCAGCACCCTCACAGGGAACAATTTCTTCCCAATATCCCATCTAACTCTTCCCTCTGGCAGTGGGAAGCCATTCCCTGTGTCCTGTCACTCCATCCCTTGGAAATTGTCTCTCTGCATCTTTCTCGTCAGCTCCCTTAGCTACTGCAAGGCCACAATGGAGTCACCCCAAAGCTTCTCCTCTCCAGGCTGAACATTCCCAGCTCTCCCAGCCTTTCCTCCCAGCAGAGCTGCTCCATCCCTCTGATCCCCCTGGTGCCTCCTCTGGACTCTCTGCAGCAGCTCCAGGACCTCCCTGTGCTGGGACAGGGCTGGGGCAGCTCTGCAGGTGGGGTCTCACCTGAGCACAGGGGCAGAATCCCCCCTTTCCTGCTGGGATCAGCTCAGGGCTCTGGGGTTCTGGGGGCTGTCACCCACAGCTGGGGCATGAAGATGACACAAGGAACTTCACCAGAGTTTCCTGAGATTCAGCCTCATTAAGAATCCCTGGAATTAATTTTGTCAGTAGCTCTCAGAAATTGCACTGCCACAACTCCGTGGCTTCATGTAAGAGCAGGTGTCTGTGTGTGAGCAGAGTCCAATAAATTGAGGAATTTGTGAGTGGATGTGAAGCAGGATATTTAGGAGGCTCTCTACTGTGAAGGAGCAAGTTTAAAGGTCTGAAGTTATGGGTATTTTTTGTTCAACAGAGATGATCTTTGAAATATTTTCCATCGGTTCTCTCCACATTCCAATTTCAGTTTTATAACACCCCTCACTGTGCACGTCTTGGCAGGAAACTTGCCCATCTTGCAGAGCCTTGCATGAATAATTCATGGCAGTGTCATGCTGATTCTCAAAAGGTTGGAATATTTCTTTGGAGGAAGTGTTTAATAAGATTCTTCCAAACAACACAAACTATAGCTTTGTATGGATTTTATGGGGTAGTAGCTCTCAAAAGGTTTTGCACGATCAAGGATTTAATGAACTGAAACCCCAGACATATGGTAGCCCCTTCTACCTATTTGTTTCCTGGGTTGAAGCATGGAGATGAAGCTGCTTAATTGGGGTCAGAAACTTGAATTTGCCGCATCTGAAGGCACAGAGAGAAGTTTCAAGAAATAGGATACAGCTCTTATTTGGCTCCTTGTATTTACATCCTCAGTTGGGTGATACTATGCAACAAGGATGGAGAATGAAGCAGCTTTTACATTTATTTTTCCAAGCCAACAGCAAATACCACGCATCTCCTGCAAAAACACTGAAATTCTCCCAGCTGCACTGTGTCCCAGAAATTGTGTCCAACCAGGTGTCATTTAACCCATCCAATACGGGAACTGAGGCATTTGAAGTCTTTGGAAAGAAGGGTGAGTTCCACAACAAGTTACGGATATCTAGAACTTCCTGAAGCAGAGGGTGTTTTGGCTTTGTTGATTTTTCCTTTTGAAGACAACTTTTAAGCAGGCCTTGGTGATATAAGAGGCTGATTTGAAATGGGAAATCCCTTGAAATATTTCAAAAGAATTGGTTTTCTTCTTTTTGTTTTCCAGGCTATTTTAGAATTATTCCAGTTTTTAATGGGCGCTATTTTGCCAGAAAAAAAAGAAATAACAGCAAAACCCAAGGCAAGAACCAGTCAGTGTAGTTAAAATACAACATCACATCAATCTTGGGATTTGGAGGAACTTATTTCAGGGTGTATTCGGCAGCTATAAAATTGGGATAAAATATTTGGTGCTGTTCCGAGGATGGGAGACCATAGGACTTGTTGAGAAGGAAAATAACAAGGTGGTAGAAAATTGATTCTCATTACTGAGCTCTCCAGTTCAGGAAAGGATGGGGAGCCCTTTCTCCAAATTTTCTCCAGCAGCTCTGGAGCCGACTGTCCAGGGAGCTGCAGAACCTCCATCCTTGGAGATTTTCAGAATTTAGCTAGAAAAAAGCTGCAGTTGACTTAATCCAACAGGAAGACCTTTACTTTGAATGAGGAAATTGGGATCTCCTGCAGCCCCTTCCAACCATGATTTCTGTGGGTCTATGGGATTTTAATGGCAAAGGTCATTTAGGATTTCAGTGAGACTTTGGACAACACCCAGTGGTATGGAAGGGATCACAGACCCTGGAGTGGGGGTATAAATTACATCTCCGTGGATTTCAGCACCAAGATTCCAGCAGAACTCCCTGGATCGCCAGCCTGACTGTGCACATATGCCTGGTCCCCAGCTCCAGGATCCAGCCTATTTTCTGCTCAAACCCTTGTGACTCAGACTTGAAAACTTGCATGTTCATTCCTGCTGAAATGTATTCCTACATGGATCTTGCTCCTGGCAGTGCCTTCCAGGGAGCTCATTTAAAGATTAATTTGGTGTTTGGTGGTTTTCAGTGTTGGTGAAGTCATTTTCTTAATCAGGATCTAAGAGAACTCCTTAAACCAGCTGATTTTCTTTTTTTTTCGTTTCTCCTAGTTGTCATTTAGTTGAAATTAATATCGTAATTGCCTTCTCTGGAGACTCTGTAACTTTGTGCACTCTCATTGAGGGAGAGAAATATGGATGATGGGTGACTAATGATGCTTAGTTAGGCATTTTTTAAAAATAAATACAGAATCTGTCAATCCGCTCTCTGTCAGAGAGAGAAGCAGCTCCTGTTTTCACACAGTCTCTTCCTTGAGGGGATTCTGTCATGGGAAGCACTGTAATAGGGAGAAGTGGATGGGATTTGACTCTTTTTGGCAGTTTTCACCCTTTCTTTTTCAAACACCCTTCCAGTTATCCCATAACATTTATGGGGGCTGAGAGAGCATTGCTGCCAAAGAGAGAATGTCTTGCAGTGACGCTGACCACAGCAAGTCAAGTCCTTATCGTTCAGTTTTATTAATAAGGATAACAAAAGTTGGACAAACAATATCTTTAGCCTGAGGAACTCAGTTTAGCTGCACTGAGCAGGATCTTGCTCTGTGGATTTAAATTAGCAGGGTCTGTCCTGGGTGGTTTAGACAAAGTGGCCTGGTGTGTCTCACTCTCCCTCTGCCTCCTTTGCCAGCTGCTTACTGATAAGTTGGTTTTATTCCCCATCAATAATCTGGTGATTGACTAACTCAGTTCAGATTCCTCTGCCTGCAAGGTTCAAAAGGACACATTTTCGTTTTACTCATAAATATACAATATTTTATTTCCTTCCTATTGACTCCTCACTCTTCAAATGCTTGTTCCTTATTTTTTCTCTTCATGTGAACAGTCCTGTTTCCTGCTGCTTGAAAAACAAAAGGAAACACTTTATTTTCCTAGCCTTCCTAAGGGTCAACACCTAAAAAATCCTCTCTTTTTAAAATTAGTTGTGTGCTGCAAGGTGCAGGGGAGCAGAGGGCGGAGCATGGCAGGGTGAGCAATCAGCTTGGATCCAAACAGAAAAATTCATGACCTAAATGATGCATCTCCCTCCAGATGTCAGAGCAGCAAATAAATGTTTCATAAACTTTGCTTTCCAGGTCAGCTCCGAGCCATGATTTTTATGTTGGTGGTTTAACCCTTAATGTTTAGAGAAAGCAGCACAAGGAGCAGGGAATATTTCTGGATGCCTCTGCTCCTGGGAATAGTTGTGGCACTAAGGCCTTCAGCCAGGGAAAACAGTGTGCAGGACTGATGCCATAATCTTGAGGATAAGGAATATCATCACAGGGATTTACTTTGTAGAAAAATCTGAGGAAATGATTTCCCGACCCTGTGAAAATACACCACAGCAGGTTCAGCACCCTGGGGCAAGAGCAGGGGTGGCTGGTCCTACAGGAGCCAAACCGGCCTCCTGTGGGTTCCAGGACACCTCTGTCCACCCAGGAAAGCTTCTATTTGTACAGTGGGATAGAGGAAAGTAGATGGTGGATGACTGCATGGAGGAAGTGAGGGCACAAAACCAAAATTATATTGGCAGGGTGAAGACTTTTCCGTGGACTCGGCCCTCACTGCTGTAGGAGCACTGGGGGCTTTATTTGTGGGTGAAGGAAGAGCCTGTTAGGGCTGCTGCACCCTCAGAACTTGGATCCCTTGTGCCAGCCCTGTGCTGTAGAGCAGAGGTGCCTGGCACCAAGGCCCTGCTCTCTGCAAGACTCATCCCCGTGCTCCAAATCAGCCCCTGCGATTTTCTGTGGGGCAGGAACCCTCTCATGGCAACCTGGGCCTGCCAGCCCGGCCTGAGCTCGCTGTGTCTGTCCTCAGGCAGCCAAATGGGCCTGCACACCACTCATTTTCAACAGAGCACGGAGACTGTCAGCAGATTCTGTTAACAAGTGGCAGAATCGATGTGCTCGTGGGCTAGTCCGACGCTGGAGATTTATGGTATTCTCCCTTCCCGCCGTGCTGCCGCTGCTGCTTTACAATTAGAGGGAAGCTGGCATTAAAAACATCTGCTGCCCATGTTGGCCTGGAGTTGCCAAACTTCTGGCTCTCTTTGTGCCAAGGAGGGCCTTGCCAGCAGCACGGTTGTGTTTAAATGTTAGCTCCCGAAAGCGCGGGCGCCACTGAATCAGCACTAATGCTGACATTTCACTTAGGGAAGGGGAAGGATCGGGGAGGAAGAGGCACAGTCAGGAGCTTAATTAGCATGGAAGTGCAGAAAAAATCACATGTTCTACAAAAGAGCACGGTGAGAGGTTATTTCCTGTGTCTTCCTGAGATTCCCCAACAGCTGCTGTGGATGTGGCTCGGCTCCAGGCTGCGGCCCTGCACTGGGGTTCCTGCCTGCTGGTGGCATACAGGGAGCTCAGAGCCCAATGTGGGTGTCCCATTTGTTCTCAGAAGTGTAAGATCTGTTCCCTTTGTCCCTTTAGATGAGTTTGGGTGAGCTGTCACTGCAGTGCTGATGCTGGGATGCTCCAGGTGGGTCAGGGCCTGCTCTTTGTGGTGCCCAGCCCTGCACTGAGACTTGTCCCCACATCCCAGTGCCCTTGCCGCGTGTGTTCACTCTATTTTAAGGGATTACTGGCAGGTAAAGAAGCTGTCAGCTCCTCATTTCCACTCCTCACTCTTATGGTCAGTGATATTTTTCCTGATTGCCCCCCAAGCAATATCAACACCCCACTGGAATAAGACGTTCTCACAGCACAGAAGAGAAAACAGTGGCAAAGTGCTCAGGATCCTGCACAGGAGGAGTTGAGGAGTGGAAAACCTTGTGAAGAGCAATTATGAAGACCGTCTCTATTTTTTAGAAATGTTTTGGGATGGAATTACAGAATTGTTTAGGTTCAAAAAGCCCTTTCAAGGTCATTGAGCCCAAGTGTTCCTCCAGCACTGCCAATCCCACCACTAACCCATGTCCCCATGTGCCACATGTGCACATCTTTTAAAACCCTCCAAGGCAGCCTCTGCCAGGGCTTAGAAATGTTTTTGGTGGAGAAATTTTCCCAAATACCACATCTAAACCTCCCCTGGCACAACTCAAGGCTGTTTCCTCTTGGGCTATCACTTGTTACCTGGGAGAAGAGACCGACCTGCGCCTGACTACAAGCTCCTTTCAGGGAGTTGTAGAGAGTTTATAAGCTGAAAATTCCATCTAAAAAGAAGGAATGAAATATAAAGTTTATTAATAGACTCCAATAATTCATTTGTACCCTTTATGGAGTAATGTGTTCCTTCTTCCAGTCAGTGTTTAAACTCAAGGTGCTGTCAAACTTCCCAGTTAACTATTAACTCTTTTTCTCTTTTTGTAAATGTTCTGCGTTCTTGTAGGTGTTGTTTTTTAGGTTTTGGGGTATTTTAAAATGAATAGACTCTTCTGTGGCTTTATCCATTTTTGGCTTCACTCAATTGCAAGTGAGATCCTGACTGTGAGTAAGAAGTGCTGAAAGCAAGTTAGGGACCAAGATTTCTTTATGAATCCATGGGTTTGACTGGGCTAGTTTTACTCACCTGGAGAATTCCCTCACTCTTGGAGCAGCCAAGTCTCATGGCAGGAGCTGTTTGCAAAGTGAGACAGTTTATCTCAACGTACAGCTGCAGTATGAACATGCAAATCACTTTTTCATAACGCATTAAAATGTTTCACTTGATCAGAAAGGAGAAAAAGACGAAATTTAGCATCAGCCAGAGGGGGTTTGAATTCTGGGCTGAAGCACAAGTGTTTATGAAGTGTTTATGACATGGAGAGATGCTTCTATTTCCAGGCAATATTGTCAGTAGAGGCTGTTGCTAAATCTCCCTGTTGCCTGTATTTCCTTGGGAAGAGGGTGTTGAGGGCACAAATCCCTGCAGGGCTCCTCCCCGTTAGTGTAAATGCCAGGCTGTGGCTGGATTTCAGGTGGGTTTGAGCTGGGCTCTGCAGAGTGGAGCTGCTGGAGCCAGGCAGTGAGCAGCAGAGGGCACTGATCTAACAGGAGTGGGAGAAAAATTGTCATTTCACTTCAGCGCAGTCTAAATGGCCCCAAGATTAATCTGTTAATATCCTCTCATTCCTTTCCCTCCTATATCAGTGTTAATTGCCAAACAAGTGACAACTTTCCCCAGTATATTATACTGGTCCATTATACACTGCTGCTGCAGATATGGTTATTTGCAAATTCGCTACAGACTCCTCCACAAACTCCAGAGGTTTTTATGTTGCTCCTGTATGTATGAATACAAATAAATAGAGGCTGCAGTTCCATCTATATCAAATTTAATCTGCATGCTGTTTAAAGCAGTCTCAATATTAAAACCAGATTATTGGAGTTTTCCACGGGAATAATTTTGTTTTTCAGAGTTTACTTTCAAATCAACTTGTCTCTTTCCTTTGAGTTCGCCTCCAAAAAATGCTTTCTTCTCAGGATTGCAGGATTTTTATTGGCTCTGCACTCACAAGTGTATTTAAGGAATGGTTTATACCTGTTGTCAGCTGGGCCGATAAATGCACCCACCACGGAGACTTGGCATAAATAGTCATCATAAACCAGGCTGCATAAAACACGTGGCATGAAATCCAAAGGACAAGGCCAGCGTGGATGTGCTGGGGTGAAGGAGAAGGCAAACAGGGGCAGAAGTTCCTGCTGGTGATCCCCAGCTCCGGGGCAGAGCGGAGCCGAGGGATCCCGGCGGCTGCAGACAGGGTAGGAGGCAGCGGGCGTCAGCAGCACTGACGGAGCTTGGCGTGTCTGCAAATTGCTCTGACAGCCAGGGCCCTATAAAATTTTAATTTGAGGAATGAACCTGCTCTAAACTTCACGAGTCAAGCCCTGCAGCTTCTGACTTGGGCAAGATTTTTGCGAAGATAAATGAAAATAGACTTAAGGACTCTGACAGCAGCCAGTGGGCAAGGCCCTGTCTTGTGTCTGACAAAGAGCCCGACCTGTGTCACAAGATTGGGGTCAGGAAATAAATATCAGCTGCTGTAAGCACGTCTGCAGTGTCACAGCATTATTAAAAGCCTTTCAGGTTGAGCAAAGGACAGTTGTGTAGAGGCAGCCTTGAGGTCTGGCCGCCTACAAATGGTGGTTTATTGTCTGTTATGTATTAGTCTTACTGAGAGCATGATGTCAGAAATAACTGCACCCTGCAGAGCTTTCGGAGATTTGGCTGTTCCCTTGTTTTTGGAAGAGTTTTCAGTGAAAAAAAAGCCTATTACTGAAGGTGCAATTTGGTTGTTACTGAGTATCAGGGATCAAACCAGGAAAGGGATCTCACTCTGAGCTATTTGGGATGAAAACCCAAAACCACCAACCCTTCTCTCTGTCTTCTAATCACAATTAAAATGAGAAAACATCTTGAATGGCTGGGAAGAGGTTATCCCACCTCCCAAAACGTGCTAAAAGCAGCATGTTTAGTACTTGTTTTGGGAAATTCCTGCCTGAATATGGGTCATACTGTTAGGAGTCAGCAAACAACTGTCAGCTTCAACAGAATAATTCAAACTGGTGGTCTCCAGCTGAAGACAGATGCCCACTTCCTATGTTCTAACAGACATTCTTTTCAAACATGCATGTAGCATCTTCCCAGTTGATTGGTAGTGCAGCTTTGTGAAATAGAGTATTCACATTACATGGTCATTTCTTCAAGTAACTTTTTAATGTAAACTGCTTTAAATGTAAGTTTTGGGCTCAATTTTTCTGTCCTTTCCCCCACTGGGTGCTGTTTTATCCCCTCAATATGAAGGCAGCTGGATTTTGTGCTTAATTACATTTTATGTGTGGCTTAGCAGTGCCCATTTGCCAGAGAACTTATTTATGATTTTGGATGTGAAGCAGAATCTGGCTTTAGTTCAGTCTGAGAGGCAGCAGGTCAGGCTTTAATGCGTGGTGGCTTTCTGATTTGTTTGTTTGATTCAGTCTTGTTCAGCAAATGCCAGGAGAGAATTTCCTACACTGAGTTAGGTCATCTCAAGCGAGGTCAGTCAGAGTGGGCTGCCCAGAAAAGTCCCTGATTTTAAGCTGTGCTTTAGTTTATTCCTGGCAAAGGGAGGCAGCCCAGGATTTTCTGCTGCTACAGCTGCTCTTGGGCGCTGGTTCTGTCCATGAATTGCTTCCAGCTTAGGTCCTACTGGAGGATCCAGGCTGGACTTGCCCAAAGTGTGTGTGAGCTATCTCCTGAGATGGATTTCCATATTTTATTAGTGGGAGTGAAGCAGCGAGCCCAGCTTTAGAGTGCCTGAGCAGAAAAATGATGTAGACACTGCATAAAATCCTTCAGAACAGAGATGCTTGGGAGGGGCTTATCAGATACCACAGAATCCTGGAATGGTTTGGGGAGGGAAGGAACCTTAAAGTCCATCTCATCCATGGGCAGGGACACCTTCCACTTTCCCAGGCTGCTCCAAGCCCTGTCCAACCTTGAAATATCAGCTACTGCAGAAAGAGAAATGGTTCTGCATGTCAGAATCCAATAGCAAGAAAAAGTACTTTATTTTGATCCAAAAAGGAGAGAAGAACTCAGTGTTTCGGGTGTGGGACCCAATCCCAGTGGGTGTTGGTTAAAATAACCCTCATGACATCTGAGAGGAAAGTTAAAAAGGAGAAAAAGAAGGAAAAAAGGTGTTTTACAGCAATCATAGGAATGTCACTAAGTTAGGAATGTCAGGGAGCTGTCCAAGGAGGTCATATTGGGAGCTCAAAGGACTGCCCAGGGAGGTTTGGGGTCCCCATCCCTGGAGGTGTCCAAGGAAGGCCTGGAGGTGGCACCCAGTGCTCTGGGCTGGGGACAAGATGGGGATTGGGCACAGCTTGGACTCTTTGGATGATCTTTGAGGTCTTTTCCAACCTCCTGATTCCACGATTGAAAGGAGGATTGTGGCATCCATCATTTGCAATGGTCAGTGCAGAAAATTCACCAATTCTTACTGCACTTGATTTCCTAAAAAAATAACTTAGTTTTCCTCACCAGCTCTACTGTCATTTCCCAGAAAACAAAGATACAGCCAGGAATAATTGCTTTAGCCTTTAGTTTCAAGTGGAATTTTTTCTTTTCCTCTGCCAAACAAATAGAAAAAGCAGTTGGACTGGTTTAACATATACTCCTATCTAAGAAGAAAAATCCAATAGAGATGAAGATAACTTTATTTCTGTCAGCAAAGAAAAATATATATTTGATCCAATCTACACTAAACTTTTCTTTGCAGTTCTTGAGAAATAAAAATGAAAAAACCAAATCTATATATCACATTCTTGGCCAGTATTTGATGACATTCCCCTTCAGTTTTCCCTTCTGTTTCCTTACTAACTACAACAAAAAAGGGAGAGTGTAAGTTTATGTAGCAGTAAAGGTAGAGTAGCAGAGTTCCCAGGCACCTCATTTTACAATTTGCTTTGACATGAAGTGAGAAATAACTGAGCACAACCTTTACTACAATAATTGGATTTTTGCCATCAGGAAAAGCTTGTTATGTTTGTGTCCTCTGAGAAATAATACACTTTTTAGGTTGAATCTTATAGACTCCACTCTGTGTAACCTTAGAGGGCTCAAATTCCAGCGAGAGGGATGTGATGTGCAGGGGCTGGATCCTTCCCTGCCCATGTCGATCGTCTGTCATCGTTCTGTCAACAGTGGTGCTTGGTTTACACCACCACAGCCTCAAAATCATTTTGTGAGACATGTCTTAGAACACAGGCTAATTTTAGAGCAGTCTCCTCTGTCTTCTTCTTTTTATTTTGCTCTTTTTTGTTGTTGTTGTTATTTCTGGTTTTGCCAGTGATTTTTCTGCCTTTGTGCAATTTCCTTGAAGAATTATAGGAAAACAGAATGAGTTATAAAATCTGCATGGATATTGCACCTGGAAATGCCAGTTAGGTCAGAGCCCAAGGATGAGTGAGCTTTGTCAGCTGAGGATAGGAAATTCCTTTAATTTTAGCATCTCAAGTGTTTTGAACTTGCCTGTGGTGTCTCTCTCCATCGGATCTGGGCTCCCCCAATCCAAAAAGCTGCTTAATTTTATGCATCTCATTAAACGTGTGAGCAATTCCATAGATTTCATAGTACTACCAAGTAATATTTTGCAAAAAACATTGATAATCATGTAGAGGTTTGTCAAGGAGTGTTTTTGTCATTCTGTTGAAGCTGAAATGAAACAAATACTGAAAATTGATGCTGTTACTTTAGATTTTGTTATCATGCAAAAGTCCAGAATATTTGTACCTATTGTGATATTGCTCCTGCGTAGTGAATACAAGAGCAATAAAAAAATAAAACATGAATTCAAAAATATTCTATTCTGACTTTTTATAGTGTAAAAGAAGCAACAGGAACATTGCACATGAACTGTGCAATGAACCACTGGTGAACCATTCATGACCCCAAGAGGTTGGCATTTCAGCATCACCAGAATTAAGTATCCTATGAGGAATATTAGATTTGATAAAAGGATTCGATATTAGGAAGAAATTGTTGCCTTTGAGAGTGGGGAGGCCCTGGCACAGGGTGCCCAGAGAAGCTGTGGCTGCTCCATCTCTGGAAGTGTCCAAGGCCAGGTTGGACAGGGCTTGGAGCAACCTGGGATAGTGGAAGGTGGATGGGACTGGATGAGCTTTAAGATCCCTCCCAACCAAGTCCATCCTATAACATACTAAGATCTGAAGCTGTTTTATTTCAGTATAACCAAAGTGAGAAGGGAAGTGTGAGGTGGTAACAAGCCACTTTAGGAGCGGGAGATGGATATTAAGTTAAAGTGCCTTGTACTCAAAATCAATTTGAATTTACTTCAAACTTTGCATAACCTTCTCCTCAGAGTTATACAAATGTCTTGATAGACTCATTAAAATCTGGAAAACGGGAGAGGAAAATCTCAAGATCAGAGACTCACGAACGAATGGAAATAAAAATCTATAACTGAAGTGTGAAATGAGAGTGGGTCAGTGAGAATTTTAAGTTTCAATTTCTTTCACTTTGTGGCTTTATCACACAGTTACTTCACCACTTTTATACAGCAGAACGTACACGTTACAACCTATTTATTACACTTTCTTTTTGCACGGTCTTCTCTTCGGGTGTGTTCTCATTCTGCTTGTGTGGCTCAAGGTGAAGACCCCTCTGGTGTCTTTGGTGGAAGAGGAGAACCAGCACTAGTGAATCTATGAGAAATAATGATTTTTGTGTGCTCCTTCCATTACCTTAGTGGCCAAAAGAGGAGAGATTCTGATTAGGGATCCTTTACAAGCTCAAAGTCCCTCTCCTCCTTCTAGAAGCAGATTTTAAATGCAATTTACCTCATCAGGGGATGCGCATGAGTTTGGTTTTCAGAGTGTTCTTCTGACTTGTTACTGATCTTGTGAGTATTTCCAGTTCCTCTCCCTCCAAACAGACAGCACAACTGGCAGCACTTTTAGTTCCACAAACCAAAATTGTTTTCTCATATCTGCTGTTCCACTGTGCTTAAAATGTGGTTCTTGTCCTTGAAATGTGACTTTTATTCTGATGAAAGGTTTTTTGGTTGAGACTCTCATTTACACACCCAATTGATGGAGAAACATTGAGATTTTCTTTATCATGATTGCACAGTATGAAACAAATTGCTTCAGATTATGATCCCCTCCAGTTTAAATTGTTCCATTGTTTAGACTGGAGCTGGCTGACAGTTTCTTCATTTATCTTTCTTGGCTAACACAGCCCTGGACATATTTGAGGCATTAGGCTGGGGCTGATTTGTCAACCTTGACCTCATGCCACATTAGCTCTTTGCAAAGCTGACACTCTTCATTTCTCAGCCCTACATTTTGTTCTGAGCTCTCTGAGGCAGGATTAGCCACAACTGCTCGTGAAACTTGTATGGACAGGTATCAAAAGCCATCGTACAGGGTTTTCTTTTTCCCACTCCCTACTCGCCAGCTCGTATTCTAGAACAGAAACAGAAATCCCATCATTCACGCCTCATAACAAAGTTTAATCGCTATTTGTCTTAACTCTGATTTATTTTATAGAGTTGGTCTGGCTTAAAACCAACTTTTACACTTGAAATCTGGGCCATGGAAACTAGCAGTGAGTTCTTGCTACTCAGTGATTAGAAGTTGTCTGTGATGGACATCCTGGTGGTTTCTTCTGAAAATTGGCTTTGGTCAGCTTTAGGCTTTGTTTTAGGAAAGGAAGCAGCTTTGGAGCTGAAAACCAAGGAAGTTGTGTGAGTCACAGTTGATACAACTGTGTACATACTTCCATGAGTGCTTGGAGTTTATTCCATGTTCACTTTCAATTGGATAAAACTAACCCCTGTTCCAAAGCCTCCGGGAGAGGCAGTCAGCATGGTCTCATCTGCTTCTTTTCACCAGGAAGGTGGCCTCACTTCTTCACAGCAATTTCTTGCAAACTTTGCACGTTCAAAGGCTGAGCCTTGTCTTTGCTCCTAATGGGAATTAATAGCACCAGGAAATTCTAACAGCAGTTGTCTCTTCAGGAGAATGATGGTGTGACACACTTAAAGTTGCCTCTCCAGCTTTCTTTCCCCCGTGGGGGGAAAAAAACACCCACATTATTCAAGAAACAAACAAATAAACCAAATCCACAATGACCCTGCTCACAGGGACACCCAGACTGGCTCATTTTCTATTGTAACTCACAAACCATAAAAAATATCTTGACCTGAAAAGGCCTCAGGTGGGTTGTACAAACTCAAAGCATTTGGGAATCAGCTGCTTAAGGAACATGAAAACAAAAAAATGTTGATTGCATGTACTGGGAGGAAGCAGGTGAAGCTCATCCCAGCAGGGGGATTAATCCATGGCTCAGCTCCGGGATGAAGAGCAGCTCTTGGAGGAGAGGGAGGTCTGTGGCACCCTCAGCTCATCACTGAGCCCACACGCAGCTGTTTGGCTGCCAGATGCTCTGGTTTTAATGGGTGAATCACAGCTGCAGCCCTGAAAACGCAGCACTCCACACTCCAATCTGTGCTGTTCAGTCCTGATGTCTCATTTTCACTCTGCAGATTATTTTCAGGTCTTTATAATTTTTTTTTTAAGCAGGCTCTTTCTTTTTGTTTTGTCCTGTGTTTTTAGAGATCTTTGTGAGCCGTAGAATTCTGTGTGATTATTCAAGTAAAGCTTGAAACAGTTGAAATCAAAGATATTTTAATATGTTTAAATACTACAGAATGTAGCCCTAAATTCAATTAAATTGAGAATTTCAAGAAACTTAAATCAGCCATGTAGGAGGCCCTGGAGGGCTTTTTCTCTCCCTAGATAAATGCTGTGTTTCACATGGTGACAGACACCCAAAATGCAGACAAGGCTCACCTCCTAAATTTGGTTTGTGGTTCCATAGATTGTTTACCTTTATGGTTCTTCACCTCTAAGTGGATAAAGAACCAAAAACATCTGTCCTTGGTGAATCCCAAATAATAGAGGATGGCTTGTGAGCTGATCAGGAGAGATTTGAGTGAGAATCAAGGGAACAATTGGCAGTTTGCACTGACTGTCAGAGGGCACAAGTTCTGGGCATGTCCAGAAGTTGAGTTTCTCATGACTGTGCCCTTACCGTGAGGATAAAATGCTGATCTTTATCAGGTCTGAGCTATCTGCATAATCTCCTTCCCTGACTGCTGAGCTCTCCGAACAAATCTTGCAGTGAAGGGACAAAAAAGTTCCATTTTCTAACTTGTTTTGGGAAAGATCTGTCTCACCCAGCACTGCAGGCTTTGGAGAAGGTCACACCCACCAACTTTGTGTCTTCAGTGGAGCCTGGACTTCATCCTTCATGCTGGAGCAGGAGGAAGCTGTGAGTATCTGATAGAATCATGGAAAGTTAAGGGGTTGGAATGGACTTTGAAGATCATTTAGTCCCAGCATTGTGGGCAGGGATCACAGTCACTTGTTTACATGTAGTGGGAAGTGAAAATAATTCCCCTCAAGAGCACTTCACATCTTCTTTTCCCTAACTCAAAACTACGCAATATATTAATTTTTATTGCCTTTTTATACCAAATCAGACATAGATGAGGCTATACAACGTTTCACTCATTTCTTATCCTCCAGTAATGATAATTTACATCAAGGGCTGTAAATTGCCAGACCGCAGGAAATAGCATGAAATAAATATTTCCTAAAGCGCTTTAATATGAGAGCTAATACTTCTAATGTGTGTGTCTTGTAACTTGGTTCGGTCTGAACTGAGAGTTAATTGGATTGCCATACTTACACGGGTAAGTATTCAAACATGTCTAAACTTCACAAAACCTCCTGTAAAGAGAGACATGCAGTCTTAGAGCAAAACCAAACCCAAACTTTTAAGCCTGTTTGCACAGCAAGCTCAAGAAGCACTTTTGCTGATCTGCCTGAAACCTGGACAGTTTAAATGCCATTATTCTCTTTGTCAATGCTCAGGCAAGTTCTAGTACGAGTGGAAAACCTAAAAAGATGAAGTTTGTTTAATAAAACATATTAAAATGGGTGGCATGAAACTGAGTTATTTCAACTGGAATATATACACTGGGGAAAAGCGAGATCTTGAATATTCACATTACAGCTCATTGAAAAGGCAATGGGCTATGCAACAAGATTGACAACAAAGGGAAAAATGATGAGGAAAATTGCCTTACTTATCTGCTAGAGTGCTCTTGACTGCCAACTGTAATTTTATGGTTCATTATATAAAAAAATACCATTAATGTTAGTACTTGTGTATCATAATCACAAGAAGAAGGGAAAAAGTTCATTGAAATGTGCTCCATTTTTAATCAAGACACTATAATTGTGTGTTTTTCAGGCATCATCAATTTCCATCAATTTTACTGCTGCACAAATAATGTGCTGCTATAGTTCTTCCACAGGTCAATTCCTGCATGAGGTACATTGACTGCAGGGATGTAAACTGTAAATAAACAGTGGCATAATTTATCTTCTCTGATATGACTTGATACAGCACCAGCTTTGAGTTTGATAAGGGGAGCAAATGGAATGGCTGGGTTTGAATTGAGTGGTGCATCACAGACCTTAGAAATTGTTATATAAATGTTGTTATATAAAATGTCAGGCAGCAGCCAATATTAGCATCGCAGAGCCACTGTCACACAGCAAATGTGTCTGTCAACTTAGCTGGGTGTTTTCAGGAGTTCTGAAAATCACAGATCGGGTAAAATTGTCTGAAACAACAGCAGGGGCTGCACTGAGACATGTCTGTCACCAGCCCTGTGGGTTGGCCAGCTCAGAATAGGTCTGGCCATGGGAGAATTTGGGTTCCTCACACCCACAGGGGAGTGAAGGTGTCATTAATCCATTTCTTTTTTGGAAAGGGAGCACAAGGGAGTTTAATGAAATCTTTGAGTGCACAGGAAGTTTTGTGCAGAACACGTTTTCTGAATTAATGTTGGTATTATTTCATAGGATGTCGGGGAACAAATCTACAGCAGAGCCTCAATCCCAGAGCAATCCCACAGCAGAGGAGAGGCTTTCCCAAGGACTTTCTCCTTGATAAAAGAGAGGTGATTCACAGGTGATGTTTTCCTAGATGGAGGATGCTCAGACTTTCTTCATTCCATGAGTCTGTGGTTGAGACTGACCTTTGGTAAAAGCTGCTCTTTTCTCTTAGGAATTGGCTGAGTTTTGAGGCCTGGCTAAGTTAAATTTTGTTTACAAAACTGAAGTTTAAAGCAAGTCACAGGTGGCCAACCAAGTGCTAAAGGTTCATGTTAGCTGTGCTATCAATGTTTTTGAAAGGTTTTTCACCTACTGGTGCAGAATATTGATAAAAACTGATGATCTTTATGGGCAGCCTCTGTGGAATCTGATCCTTAATCCCACTGAGCACATCCCCTTCTTTCAGAACAAATCATGGACTCACAGAATGGGTTGGATTGGAAGACACCTTAAAGATCATCTCATTCCAATCTCCTGCCTTGGGCAAGGACACCTTCCACTAGCCCAGACCTAGAACTACCACCAGTATTTTTTTTCCTGCTCACTCTTTTAATCCCAGTCTGAGATTAGGATTCTAATCCCAATTAGAACTGGCATTTTAATCCCAGTCTGAGTTTCTTGCAGAGAAATCTCCATGTAGATACCCAAAACTGGGGGCAGATTGGTGCGACCCATGAAAGCAGCCCTGACTCACACCACAACCAGGAATGAACACATTTTCTCTCCACTCTCCCTCTTTTGAAAGCTCCCTGTCCTTAAATAAAGGAGGAAAAGCTCAGTACTCTGGCCAGGGCTGGTGCTGAGTNAGAGCAATCCCACAGCAGAGGAGAGGCTTTCCCAAGGACTTTCTCCTTGATAAAAGAGAGGTGATTCACAGGTGATGTTTTCCTAGATGGAGGATGCTCAGACTTTCTTCATTCCATGAGTCTGTGGTTGAGACTGACCTTTGGTAAAAGCTGCTCTTTTCTCTTAGGAATGGGCTGAGTTTTGAGGCCTGGCTAAGTTAAATTTTGTTTACAAAACTGAAGTTTAAAGCAAGTCACAGGTGGCCAACCAAGTGCTAAAGGTTCATGTTAGCTGTGCTATCAATGTTTTTGAAAGGTTTTTCACCTACTGGTGCAGAATATTGATAAAAACTGATGATCTTTATGGGCAGCCTCTGTGGAATCTGATCCTTAATCCCACTGAGCACATCCCCTTCTTTCAGAACAAATCATGGACTCGCAGAATGGGTTGGATTGGAAGACACCTTAAAGATCATCTCATTCCAATCTCCTGCCTTGGGCAAGGACACCTTCCACTAGCCCAGACCTAGAACTACCACCAGTATTTTTTTTCCTGCTCACTCTTTTAATCCCAGTCTGAGATTAGGATTCTAATCCCAATTAGAACTGGCATTTTAATCCCAGTCTGAGTTTCTTGCAGAGAAATCTCCATGTAGATACCCAAAACTGGGGGCAGATTGGTGCGACCCATGAAAGCAGCCCTGACTCACACCACAACCAGGAATGAACACATTTTCTCTCCACTCTCCCTCTTTTCAGAGCTCCCTGTCCTTAAATAAAGGAGGAAAAGCTCAGTACTCTGGCCAGGGCTGGTGCTGAGTAGCTCATGTTAGGGCAAACAGTGCATAAAAGTGGCATTGCTTTGGGTGTTATATTCATGTAGTATTTCAGCTGCATTTGTGTCAGACACTATCGGATTTGTGGAGCTTTAATTATAAATTACTTGATAAAATAAGGTCAGCTGTCAAAAGCCCATTCCAGTGTCTGAGGCACTCCAAGTTTTGTTGGGGGGCAGGGGGTGGAGAAAAGAGCAATTTATTTAATTCCTGAAGAGTAGAGGCTTCAGTCTGGGGAAGTGGAGGATGGTAAGACCGGAGCTGAGGGGCTTTCCTGAGGCTGACAAACCCTTCAGAAATCCCATCACTTTGCCAAGGCAGCAGCATCCAGGGCCCCGGGAACAAACTGCTGCCAACTGAACCTCTCCTGAGCTGAGCAATAGGTCTGAAACAGCCGAAGTAATACAGACATTTATGCCTATTTCCAGCGAAATGTCACCGCACACCTCACACTTTGAAGTGGGATCCTCCTGCAGAGGATGCTGAGCAGCCGAGTGGTGAGTGCTGGAGCAGCCTCTGCTTCCTCCTGCCCCCAGCAGAAGGGAAAGTCTGGGATAACACTTTGCAAATCTGCCTGGAAAAACATGGCATTATTCATAGTGTATGATTAGTCTTGCACGCTTTCCTTGTTATAAATATGTAACACATGCTCCAGTGCAGAATGTGATAATGTATTCCAACATGATCTTTATTGCTGATATTTAAAAACCTGTTCCTGAATATGCACAGTTTAAATTTCACATGAATGTACATCTCCCATTTTTTCTGGTTTAAAGCATAAAGTCTCTCAGGCGAAATGTAGGTTTTATGTCAATCCATTTTTACCCCTTTCCTCAGCTCGTTTGTCTACAGTCAAATATTTTCTTCATCTTCCACAGGAAAATATGAATTATTCTAAAGCACCAAGTGCTGCAGTGTGTGTGCATCTGTGTTTGTTGGGAAGCCAAAATACAAACAGTGGAGAAGATATCCTCATTTGTTTTCCATTCCAGTTTTTATTTGATATGTTAGGAAGCAATCATAATAAAGAGGAGCTGAAGGAGCCGAAGAAATTCTTTCCCAGTGAGACAGCAGCCTGCTGTTATCTCTAATCTAAGAGGCACTGGATAGAGGTCATCTTCTGATCAATGAAGTGAATTTCACTTTATGATGCTGCGAACAGACACAGAATGGTACCATCAAGTGCTTTCTGAGAGAAAACAAAAGCAGCCAGAGAGCAAGGGGAGAGCCATAACAAAAATAAACAGATTTATTGCTACAGAAAGCGTGATTTACAAGGGCCCTGCAGTGCAGGAAGAGGATGTTGCCCTCCTTTAGCCCCCTGGATATTCAGAGTATTGCCAAGATCTGAAATCACTTTACCTGCCCAGGACAGTCCTCTGGACAAACGGGGTTAACAATGTGCTCTGCTCATCCAAAGATTATCCCTCCTAAAGGAAAAGCAATTTAGGTTCCAAGCTGAACACTTAAGCATGGGCTGTAATGTGACTTTCAGAAATTCTGAACAAGGAATGCTGACAGATTCTGTTCCACAGTCTCCACAAACTCCAGGGCCTGGCTCTCTGCTTTGCCCATATTTTGCTTTTGAAGAGGAATTTGACTTGAACAGGTCTTATAGCACTGTCTGATACGATTTTGGATCTCTACATAATACGGATTTCAAGGCCTGATCAAAATGTTTGCTACTGAAGTTTTACAGTTTGGAGTATTAAGCATGGACATGTCCTGGTAATTGAGCAAAAATTGGATGTGTGATGCAGCCTATGCCCCAGGAAAGCCTTAAAACAGTGCCTGCTGCTTACTTTTTTTTTTTCTTTTCCAGACCTTGCAAAATCAATGGAAAGGTAACGAGAGCCCTTGCTGTCAGCATGGATTAATCTGGAATTCCCTGGCATCTTCAGATTCTTGTGCGTCAAAACACGAGTTTATATCAAAAGTTTGAACAGTGGCTCAAAGTGCTCAGGAGTTCAAAAAAATGACAAGAGCCAGCCAACTAAAATGCCTCCAATTTCTATGGTTTGCAAACTTCAAAAAGTGTGATTGTGCTGGGAGGCTTTGATCTCAATATTACTTTTTTATTGCCTTTGAAGTCAAAAGCAAAGGGCCGTTGCAGCGGGATCCGGAGGTGCCGAGTGTTAATTCCCTACAGCCACGTTTAAAGTCCATCATATCAGCTACTGACCACTGGATGCTGAGGCACGTTACCATAGCACAGAGGGGGTTCTTGGTAAAGGAGGTTTCACACTCAGCAGTGTTGGTGCACTTTGGGTTTTCCCAACAAAAAGGGCGCCAATGCTCAGGACCTCAGGAAGGTTTTTTTCTGGAATATCCCACATTTTTAATAATCAGCTGTTCCAGCTAAGCAGCAGCAGGAATTCTGTCAAAATTATCCACCAAATAGCAGCCTGGGTTATTTTTGGAGCTGGTGAGGGAGCCCTCCAGGGCGAGGTTGGTGAGGGGCTGGAATCTCTGCCTGCTCCTGAGTGGGGAACTTAACTCTGTAAATTGGCACCAGTGTCTGCCTTTGAACAGCAGAACTGGAAAGGAAAAATGGAAAGGGCTGCATTTATATGGCTTGTAAAATATTCATTTATGTGCTGTGCTCGAGGAGAATCGATCTCTGGAGAGCAGGAGGTTTCTTCATCTCAGTCACATTACATTAGACGGAGGAGTTGAGTGGGGTGAGATGTCGTGGGGACAGTGATGGGGCCAAACAGGGCAGCACGTGCTGGCCCTGAGCTCGGGATGGGGCAGGGGGACATCAGGGCAACAGGAGAGGGACATGAACTCATCCCTGTGCCTCTGGGTTTTGATCCCACTCAGTGGCAAATTGAAAGGTTTTTGTAGATTTGGTCTGCAGTGCATTGTTTTTTCTGCCAAATCATAGCAAGGTTGAAGAGGGAGACAATGGTCTGTTCCTTTTATGTACAGGCACATGCTGGCATTCCTGGGGTGTCCTGTGCAGGGCCAGGAGTTGGATTTTGATGCTCCTTGTGGGTCCCTTTCAATTCAGAAAATTTAATGCATCTATGATATTGAAAATGAATCTATTTTCAGACAGGGCACAGCAGGTTTTATATTTTGCCCCTTCACAGTTCCCTGCTGCTCCCAAACCCTGGATGTGCTGCCGTACTCCATGGTTTTGTGATGGGATCTATGAGGCTGGATTGACTTTCTTATTGTGGCCTCTTGAAACCACTTCTTGAGTCGTTTCCTCATCAGCTGAGGAATTTCCGTCCATTGGATTCTCTAAACCTGCCAGAGCCCCAGGCAGGGCTGTGCAGAGAACATGAGATGTGGTGTGGGCAGGCACAGCTGGGTTTGCCAGTGGCCAGTGGCACCAATCCAGTGGTTTTTCCAGCTAAAATACCCTTCCAAGACTTTAAGTGAGGCATTCTGTTGTGAACGAGGTTCTTTCAGAATTTTTCTGATGTTAAGAATCATAAAGAGTTTTAACAACAGACTTTTACATAGTTAAATTGAGAAACAGCTTCTGTAATGTTTTCAGCTACTCCTGACAACAATGTCTTTACCTCAGGAGCAAAGTATTCATGATGATGTCAATAAAGGCAGCGGTTTTGACAGCAGTTTTATACATCAGCATAGATCTGGAGTGCTGAATATTACCTGTGTTATCAACTGGCTAACGCTTTCCACAAGAGAGATGTCTCTTTAGAAAGCTGTTCCTTTTATGAGTGTCATCAACTCCTGTCAGCTTGACACCGCTGCCTTTGACTGGGTTTGAAGTTTTTGTTGTTGTTTAAATTTGTGATAACATAAGTGAGCGTTTTTTGAGGAATGGATGTTGGAAAATGTGTTCTGTTCACATATAAACGGCTTCATTCAGCTGCTTTTTTGTGAGGGCTCTGAGATCTGTGGAGGAAAAGACTTAAGTAATAGAGTGATTTGCCACGCTTTTGGTGCTAAAACAGCGCAGGTGTAGCCCATGCAGAGGCAGTGACTTACTGCAGCTCCAAATACCTCTCCACTTAAAAGCTCTGGGGTTTAAAGCTTTGTGCAGAGTCTCCATTGGATTTTGGATAACCCGAGGGCAGACAGGCACTGGGAGCACATGGAATGTACAAGTGCATAATCTTATCCCAAACAAGTGTCAGGAATATTTATTTTTCCATGTTAGGAAGAAAGAAAACCAAACCAACTTTTATATTTCTAACAGTGCAAATCGGTGTGGATTCGTAATTTATGGATGCAGAAAGAGCCCAGGCTTGCTGACAAACTTCAGTGTTTCGCTGCTGGTGAAAGGAACACCAACAAAAAGAGATGGAACACCAACAAAAAGGGATGGAACATCCCACACAGCTCACCACCAGCTTGTGTCTGCCACCGAAGGTCAAGGCTCCACTCCTGAAGAAGACCAAGGAAGCATCAGCCATGATTCCAACAGGTGACACTAAATCTTCCCAAAACGCTCACTGCCAGCTTGTAAGGGCCTGGTATCAACACAGCATCCCTGAATCCCAGAAGGGTTGGAAGGGACCTTAAAGCTCATCCCGTTTCAACCCCCTGCCACAGGCAGGGACACTTCCACTATTCCAGGCTGCTCCAAACACCATCCAGCCTGGCCTTAGACACTTCCAGGGATCCAGGGAAGCCACAGCTTCTTTGGGAAACCTCTTAAAGGGCCTCCTCACCCTCACAGGGAAGGATTTCTTTCTAATATTTAATATATTGAACCAACACACCAAAGATGAACATGGAGAGCAGAGAGCAGCTGCTTTCATTATGGGAGGTCTCTTCCTGAATATTTACATGGGAGATATAAATCACCCCTAACACATTGCTCAGTGTAATAGGTTCCTGTAATTAAATGAGAGCTTTATTGAATAAATTACACACTGTTAATTATACGCGTAATACTCTCTGGCAATTCCTTTGACTTTATTGCAGATAAAACAATGACCTTGTCTATTTTCAGAGTGCTTGATAATTTAAGAAGATTGAAGAAATGTTAATTGTGAGTTGGGCAAGAAGTCTTTAAAATGCTTTAATACCTTCAATAGTATTAACTCAATATTGAGATAAGATTATTCCTTGTGCTTTCTGTGTACTCACAGTGCCAGGCATTGCTCCTCTTACCTCTGGAACTCACCTGTGAGAGCAGTGGAGCTTAGAGTGGGTAACTAAAACCAGGAAAATGTTGGTTTGGTCTATAATATCCACAAATCAATTTTTCTTGATGGAGTGGAGAGTCAGGAATTATCTGCATCAAATCTGCAAGGATCTTTATGCAAAGGAATGCAGAATTAGAATAGCAGAGTGCAACTTGATGACATTGGCCTTATTTTTTGTATATTAGTCAATAGTTGCTAAGTTTTCAATTTTCCCCTTTCTTCGGCATCTTTATTTGTAATTAAGTTATTTATACATGCACACAAGTACAAACTCACCCATTGGGCACTGAAATTAAATCCCAGCAAGGCTTTATTTTTATTTACTGCTTCCTCCAATAAATGCACATCTTTCAAATCTCTGCAGAGCTGCATCGATTCCTGAAGTATCATCTCCCAGTTTATTGAGTACAAGCGGTGACTGATGGTCCCCTGACACTTCAGCAAGAACTTAAATATACAAGAAATTGTTTTAAATAGGCTACAACTTAATATTAAGATACCACCACATCTGGGAAATTATTTGGGATGGTTGGGAATTTCTTGATAATTTTTTTTTGTCCCCCCCACTGGAAAAAAAATGCTGATTTGCCCAAATCCAAGCTGTTTGCTAGGCAGAATTTGATTCAACAGATCCAATTAAGAAGAAAAAGAAGCCAGCACAGTAGCAGGTTGACACTGTTAACTGGAGATTGTGCTTTTCCTTGTGATGGCAATTTTTCAACATTTTAATGAACTTCCACTTGAANNCAATTTTAAAGAACCTCCCCTAAAAAAAAAAAAAAAAAAAAAAAAAAGTTGAAACCAATTAATTTGAGTGACCTGACAAAAAATAAAAAAAAAAGAGGGGGGGAGTGTTGGTGGGTGGCAATGTGAGATCACAGCTTTACACCCTGTCTCATACAGAACTTCCCTGCAAACTGCTGAAAACCTGTGGGAAAACCAAGCTCCATCCACACTTGGTGGGGAACTTCCTTGCTGCTGCACTGCTGATATCCTCCAGACTCCGAGAAAACTTGGGAATTTAAAGGGAAAATCAGCAGCAACAGCCTGGTTTTTATCTTTTTGGTGTCTTCTGCTTTCCTGAGAGCAGCTTGTTTCCATCACCAGAGTCGAGTTTGGGGTCCTGCCTGTCTCTCATCTCTTCTTAGCAAATTCCAGCCCATCCCTGGTCCTGTTTAGCTTTGCTGGGATCTTCCTGAGATTCTCCTTTTGAAGAGAATCATTCGGAGAAATGAGAAAATATTATAGGGCCAATGAGCCATCCAGAGCTGGGGAAAAATCTGTGAGGAAACTGAAATTTTCCTTGATCAAGACCTTTTTGATGCCTTGAGAATCTTCATCTCAGATCTCACCATGAAGAGAGATGAACCTAACCCTCCAGACATGCACTGAAATGACCTCGTGTCAGTTTAGGCCAGTGATACTTTTAGAATAATCTTTCACAGGCTTGTCCTGGACCCTTTCAAAGACCCATGAAAAAACCAATTATGATCATTAAACCTGTGTAATATTAAAGTACCGGTCCTGCTGAACACCCAATGAACACCAAATTTTCGTGGTAGACAATATTGATCCATTTCTAATCACAACTTGGCTTGAAACTGGCATTACTGTAACATCAGGATCCTGTCAAGTCCGTTTGAAATCACTCTGCTTCAGAGGAAACACTTGAATTTAAAGTTTGAAGCGATCTTCCATTTAAAATAATATTTTAAAAAATTAATTTGTACCTGTGCTCAACAGGGCACAGGAAGGACAGCAAAACCCTTTTCACCAGGGTTTGAAAACTACAGCAAATAACTTCTTCAGTCAGAGAAGAATAACCTAATAGCAGCTTTCTCTGGGAACTCACAGGATTTCTCTGTTCAATGGAGCAGGAAAATACATGTGCTTTGTATGAATATAGAAATGCAGAAATACTTTATCAAGCAAAAATATGGGTATTTCTTCAAGAATTTCCATTGCTTTGGAAATATTTTTTTCTTTTTTGATGCAGTTTTCCTGGTCTGTTGTCTGATGGATTGATCTAAGATGAGAGAGGAAGTATTTTCCTTCCTTTGACGATAAAGAAAAGGGAAGAAAGAAAAACTAAGCATTAAGATGCCAACATGTGTTTCATCTACTTCAGTTCTGCCCGAGAGAACTGTTCAGCAGTTTCTCCCTTTGCAGAAATTATTGCTTTACCTTCTCTTCCTCTTTCCACAAGTTTTCCTATTTCTTCCTCAGTTTCCTATTTTTTTCCTTTGTATTTTACCTTTCACAAGAAAGTTAAGCACCCGCTCCCTGAGGTTATCCACAAATATCCCACCTGGGCAGGTGGATGAGAACAAAAGTTCTGCTTTGCTATTGAGACTCTAATCCTCAAAATTTTTAATTTAATTAGTGCACTTTACCAGTCCACTTTGAGAGGAATATTGATCAGTTCTCTATCCCCAGAATAATTCTTATTTCTCTGAGACCTTTTAATAGAAAAATGGTGCCTTTCTCCAAAAGCAGAGCTTTATTTATTTGAATCTCCTTCCCCAATTACTTAAATTAATATAAAAATATCAGCTGGAGACTGAGTGGAGAAACAGGGGCATTTTTCCTTGATTGAGTTTCTACCCATACATCTCCCAAAGCAAATAAATCCAGCTTGGGATTGGATTAAGGGGGTTCACACCATGTTTTGTATTGGTTCATTTCATAGGTATAAGATTCACCTAATTTAGTTAATTCCATACAAGGTACATCAGTTTGAAACTTGTTTATGTATTCAACCAGTAATGGATCTCTGTTATGGGAGTTGTGGTTTTTTTGAAACATGAGGAATTTTTAAAATTGTGAGCAGTAATGTCCATGTGTTTTAAGCAAAATCTTCTTTACCCACAGGGTTTTGGGTCTTTTGAGAAAAAAAGGCTTTGGATGACTTGATAGACACCTGTCAATGGAGGCATCCCAAATCACTTAAAATATTTAATATTTTTGTCTAATTTTACAGCTCGACTCTTCAGGCATCTACAGAAATCAGGTTACCAGCTCTGCTGAACTTCAGTTTGAGGAGGTTCTCTAAATCCTACAGGAACCTCAGATTGCCAGGAGGATTAGGAAAATAATAAGATTTCATTCATTTTAGGATTAAGAAGCAAGCATGAGAGATGTGTTTACTGATTTCTGACAGTCTCACTGTGATCAAGCACAATTTTCTTGTTGCAGTTCTGGCAGTTATCAAATGGAAGAAAGAAAAACTAAACACAATCAGATAAAAAAATTAAAGCCTCGAGTGTGACAAAGTATGATGTGAAATACTTGGAGAAAACCAAGATGAGTTTTGCTTCAGTGGAATTCCTCAGGTAAGTGAAAATCCTCTCTTTTTCTCCCTGTTTTTATTCCAAGACCTCAGTTTCTGGGTGGAATTCTCCCGGTGTACAATACACCAAGAAATCTCAGCGAGCCACCAGCTCCACCAGTGTTTCCCCCAGTTCAAATCCAAACCCATTCCCCATTTAAATATTTAATTTCAGCAGTCTGACAGCACAGGCAGCAAGGCCTGGTAATTTTATCGGCTATCACAAACAGAACAGCGACAAATCCCAGCAATGCCTCAAAGGAAGGTCAGCCCTGCAAACAAATGACACAGGAGCCTTCAGCTGGGGGCTGCTCTCCAAAGCAGGAATAATGGGAGGGTGTCAAATTTCAGGATATGAAGTTATTTAGGCTCAGTGTGGCTCGATGACGGACAGTGGCACTGAACTCCTGAGCTTGCAGCTTGATTGCAGCCCATAAATAGTGCGTGTGTGCCGTACCAAATACACCCCCTAAATCCATGGGGATTGAGAATACAGCAGGAATGGGAAATACCGGAAACTCAGGACTTCTTGTTCCCTTTTGTTTCTTTCTGGGGGATGGCAGAAGACATTGTTGGAATAAAACCCTTTCATTTTGTGCAGATTTCTCAGCTTTGCTGGAAGTTTCAAAGCCCAGCTCTCTGATCCATGATTTCACGGGTTCTGCTTAGAAGATAACATCCTCCAAACGGGATTATTTTCCTGGATAAGGCAGGAAAGATCTATTTTTAAACTCCTGCAGTGAATCAAGCCAAAGAAAGACTCAAAACTATCAAGTGCAGGTGCAGGCTGTACTCACAGCTGACACTACCATCAGGTTGGGAATGTTGCAAGGATAATCGCAGCCAGGTAACTTTTGGGTCATTTTTTTACCAATATTGATTGGCTGACTCTGCAAAAATGCTGCAAATGTGGCAGGAGAAAGCCTTGCTGATGTTCATGGACTGCAGGGTGCTGGGGTCAGGGAGCACCACGAGCCAAGGGTGCCCAGTGCACACTTTAATGAAGTCTGACATCGAAATTCAGCGTGACCTTGTGTTGTACAAGAGCAGGGATATCGTGAGCTACATCAATAAAACCTGAACAAGGGGTTTTTTTTCAGCTGAAAGGAGTCTCTGACACCTGAGCTGCTATAAATATTCATTGGGAAAACAGACCAAATGGTATTGAGGGTTATTTTTGGTAGGACTGGGGACTGTATTTGGGTTCATGACACACAAAACTAAACAACTGGGGATTTTATTTATGAAAATATAATATTAGAAGCAGAGTTGAAATTGCAGTTTCAAACGGGGATATAGGAGTGTATCCATGTGCATTCTTAAGAAGAGCTCCCCAATCAAAATCCTTTCTGAAGAGGAGTTCTCTGATCAGGGGAGAGCAGTTCTTGTGGCTTCAAAATAATATCTGCAGAGTCAAAATACGATAACACAGCTTTTGAATATGCTTGTATTGGGCTTTTGTTAGTTAGTACCTTGTTTTGCTTTTCTCTGGAATGTAAAGATTAGGACCAAAGATTAATTAACTTCAGTTTCGCCCCATCTCAGCTGTGGGAGACTTGTCCAAGGTGAGCAGAGGGATGGAGCAGCTCTGCTGGGAGGAAAGGCTGGGAGAGCTGGGATTGTTCAGCCTGGAGAGGAGAAGCTTTGGGGTGACCTCCGTGTGGCCTTGCAGGGCCTGAAGGAGCTACAGGAAACATGAAGACAATTGACAAGGATGTGGAGTGACAGGACACAGGAAATGGCTTCAAACTGCCAGAGGGGAGGGTTAGATGGGATATTGGAAAGGAATTCCTGGCTGTGAGGGTGGGCAGGCCCTGGCACAGGGTTCCCAGAGAAGCTGTGGCTGCCCCTGGATCCCTGGAAGTGTCCAAGGCCAGATTGGATAGTGCTTGGAGCAGCCTGGGACAGTGGAAGTGTCCCTGCCCACGGGATGAGATGAGCTTCAAGGTCCCTTCTCGCCCAGGCTATTCTACTTCTCTCAGTTACACATTTCAATGTATCTGCATATCTGGATAATTCCGTCTCGATAATTACAGCACTCAGCTGTCCTGCCCAGAGCTCAGCCCACAAACCCTGCCTCAAACCCTCTCCTGCACGAAGGCAGCCCAGCTGCTCCGCGTTCGGGGATGGGGAAGCAGCACATCCCCATCCCAGCAGCGGAGCCACTCCAGCCAAATGCAGGCCAAGCTCTGCTCTCCTGCTTATTAAACACCATTCATCATGGCACACTTCATGTGCCACAGCTGCGTGGGGAAATGTTGGCATTTGTGTAGCAAAGATACCTCCTTAAACTTCTTTTCAATGTTATTTTTAGCCTTTGTCTATTGCTCAAACTTAAGATGTTGTTTCAGGGCCTTTTTAACGTGTTCTGGCCACGCTGAAAACACAAATTTAAAAATATCTGCTTATGTTAAAAGCAATATGTAGCTGTGATTCCTGAGCTCAATAACAGTCACAATCTGGTTTTACTTTTCATTTTGCTGCTTTACCATCTTACAGCTGCAGTTTCCATGCAGGCAAACTTTTATGGGAGCTTTGTGCATGTGAATGTTGTTGAATATTCTGAATATTGTTGGCAGAAGCTCTTTGTTCCACCTTCATTAAAAAAAAAGGAGGAACACCTGTATTTTTAATACACTTGATTATGTATAAATACATACATACATTCACATAGTGTGTTATAAATACATATATTTAAGTATAAATCAATACATAAATCAATAAATACATAAATTTAGGAGTTATCAGAATTTTGCCTTTATGATTGTATTTTTCCCAGTTCTTCACTCAGGGGCATTTCTGGCCCATCATGTGCTGATTTGTTTTTCCAGAAGGCCATGGAGTGTTTTTATGCTGCTCAGCTGCCTGGGTTGGTGCTGGGAGGGCACAGAATGGTTGAAATGGGAAGATGTAGAAGGAATTATGTCATATTTTGTATTCAGGCAACCCACAGTTGGAATTCTGACATCACTGCTAATGTGTTATTAAGTCATTGTAGAAATATGAAAAATCCCAGATAAAATTAATGTGATTTCTAGTTTTTCCCAAACATACGAAATTGTAAAGAGAACAGATTTTTCCTAAATTGGCCGGAATTACAGGTCGGTATTTTATTAATACACCCCCCAAACCCTGATGGGGCAGAGTGGTAAATCCACAGCACAGGGTGATGGGTGGTTTGAGGAGAAGCTGGGCTGTGCCTCTTGCAGGCATCTTCATGTTTGGGGAGGTTTAGACAAGATCTCAGGAAAAATTTCCTCATGGAAAAAGCTGCCAAGGATTGGAACAGACCACCCAGGGCAGTGGTGGAGTCCCCATCCCTGGAAGTATTCAAAAAACATGTGGATTTGGCACTTGAGGAGATGGTTTAGGGTTGATGGTTGGACTTGATGAGCTTAGAGGTCTTTTCCAGCCGTAATGATTCTCTGATTCTATTCAAGGCTGAAGGATTAAGAATTTAAAGGACACCAATCCTTGGTGATGTTCTTATGTGCCTGTAGAATAGACCCTAATTTACTGATCAGACACAATGAAGAAGAGACTCTCCAGAGAGAGAGAAAAAAGAGGGGATTTAGCCCTGAAAACAGATGCAGAATAGAAGGGAAAATTAGTAAAGATACAGGAGATGCAATCTAAGCTCAAATAAAATATCTCTGCTTGTCTCAGGGCTGGAGCTTCTCCTATCTGACAGGCTGTGCTGATCCCATGGAGTCCTCACTGTAGAAAGCTGCCCAGTGATGCTTCTAGAAGGTGAGTAAATGTATGTCAGGAGGAAAAATAACACTCCCACGCAAGGATGATTTAAGATTATTCCTCCCCACTTCTGTGCGAGATTGGATCTGTTGTAACCTTCCTAAACCTTTGTTACCTTTGTAATTCCAACTGACAGGTTAAATGCTAATGCAATTGATAGGGGTGAACAAGTGGTCAAGGAACAACCTGATCTGACTGTATAATGCATCAGAGAATTGCAAAAATATGCAGGTCAGATATAATTTTGACAGAAAATGGCTCGCTGCAAGGGTTTATGTTTCCCTGGACGGTCTTAAAAAAGAGTTGGACTATGGTAAGTACCACAGCTCGGAAAAAATACCAAGTTAAACTTAATGGAAAAATTCCAGGTTCTCAATATCCTCAGATTTCATTATCAGTTTTTATTGGAGCTGGGATAATAAGATTAGAGAATTAAGAGAAAAGTTATACCCATTTTCTTCAGCTCAGCAGCCCTAATGTGCAGAAAGGAAGTGACACTCATTTCTCACCATAAATACAGCAAAAACTGCCTGGAAAAAGAAGTGGTCTCTGACCATATACAGGTCCTTACTGAAAAAATTCTGTTCCTTCAACAGGCACTGGGGCATGGTGGTTTCTCATCAATTAATCCTGGAGTTGATGGTTTCCCATTTGGCAGAACATGTGGAGTGGGACCAGGATGTGAATCCTGGAGCAGCCACCCACAGGAGGAACCTCCCTGTTCCAGGGGTAAAATGTGTAATTGAAGTGAAACAACAGGGAAAGTCCAAGGCAGTTCAACCCAGACCTCTTTATTTTGACTTTAGAGACTTCCTAAAAAATAAGAGACACATTGAATCCCTCTGCTGACTGGTTGAGATGATCTGAAGAGGAGGGAAGGGACCCTGGAAGGGAAAACTGGGCAACTTTCATCACGTCCACCAATACTCTGTGAATCCCACCTTTATTTCCCTATATTAATATATGTACTTTACAAAGCACTTGTTTTCCATTTTGGGGCCACATAAGAAACTATGCACTCCAGTCTGAGGATTCCCAGGGGTACTGGAAGTATCACTTTTTCTCTGGACACTCTCTGAGCAAGAACAGAGTTAGCAACTCCAAAATTTTTCAGCACTGATATTATGCCAGTGGATTTTGGCACCAAATTCCTTACAAGACTTTCAGGTTTTTTGCCTTTTAACTCTGCAAATCCAGAAACCACTCAAGCTTTTTCCACTTCCAAGCACTCCCCACTCCAAGATGCCACCAGCAGGTGCTAAATGAACCAGAACAAAGGCAGCAAATAAAGATATAACCCCTCCCTTCAAAATTTTTAGTATTTTCCTGATTTGCTTACTACTTCAGTGGTTTTTTTTCCTCAGAGGAAATTTCAGGGTTGAATTTGTCCTCCTGCCCGCACAAGCGCTGTGTTCTTCACCTATGTCAGTGTTTAGAAAGGAAAATTGAAATGTAAATTGACTCAGTGCTTTTAAAACCTTAAAAAAATAATAATTCAGTGCCTACTCTATGAAATAGAACTCTCCCGGCTGCTTTAACCTGCCGAGCAGGTTAGCATAACATGAAATCAATTATTGTACTCGCCATATAAAAGCTGTCAGGTTTCATACTTAACTGCACTATCTCCCCCGAATGTTTGATTTCCAATCATCATCCCCGTGAAGCTCCAGAAATACAGGGACATAAGGAAGGTTCCTGGGTAAGAAATTTATTGGACTGCCCTGAGTTATAAAAGTGAAATCGGGAAAGAATAATACACCCTGCAAACACGGCTCCCTTTTTAATCAAACACTTCCCAGCCCCATAAAACAAAGCAGAGAACAAACTGCAGAACAAATATTGAATTTCTAGTCTGGATTGTAATAATTGTGACACCATTTCACTTATTTTTCAGCTTGTCTGGAAGCAGCTTTCGCTGGAATATTATTCTCATTCTTTTCTGTCGTTTTCCATGTAGGACTTGATGAGCTTAGAGGGGGCTTGGTTTTGGTGGGGTTTTTTTGTTTGTTTGTTTGTATTGGTTTTATTTTTGGGGCGTTTTGGGGTTTTAAGAGGTTTTTTTGGGTTGTTTCTTGTTGGGGTTTTTGTGGGGGTGGATCTTTTTCTACAGAGGGAGAATCAAATAAGAAAAATGCTTTGACTTTCACAGCTCTTCTACTGCTAAACTTTATTCTATACTTACAACACACAATGCAAATAATTATTGATTTTTTTTTCTGATCTGGGCTTTATTGTGTGACCTTGGTGTGGCTAAAATTGCAATCTTAGATGTTCCACCTGTAGTGGTGACCACAGGCAGCAGGTTGTTCACTTGAGAGTCCTAAAAATGATGAATTAAGGATTGTGAAGTGCTGGTGTTATGACAAGAGTGGGAATTGTTTGTAACAGAGCTGGGACAAATGCCTGGAGTGGTGGGAAACGAGTGAAAATTGTGGCTCTGACTCCTTTCTCCTGGATTTCTGTAGGGAAAGGGAAGGTTTGGACTTCTGGGAAGGCTGAGAATGCAGGAATTGGAGTGGCAGGACAAAGGGGAATGGCTTCCCACTGCCAGAGGGCAAGGTAAGATGGGATATTGGGAAGAAATCCTTCCCTGTGAGGGTGGGCAGGCCCTGGCACAGGGTGCCCAGAGCAGCTGTGGCTGCCCCTGGATCCCTGGCAGTGTCCAAGGCCAGGTTGGACACTGGGGCCTGGAGCAGCCTGGGACAGTGGAAGGGGTCCCTGCCCATGGCAGGGGGGGCACTGGATGGGCTTTAAGGTCCCTCCCAACCCAAACCAGTCTGGAATTCTTTCACTCCGAGAAAAGTCACCTGGGAGCCCGTGTCCTTCCCACTGAACCCCTAGCCAAGCCCAAAAGCCAGGGCAGGTTTCTGTGAGCTGCTCCTTTGCACTTGTCTGTCTAAAGCATTCCAAAAGTAAACCCCAAACCATCTGCAGGGTCTGGTTTGAAGCTCTGTCACCTGCCAGCTTTGGTGGATGGCTTCTAGCAGCAGAAACATTGCCTGCCCATGGTCCATAACAGCTTGGAACAAAGAGCTATAAAAGCAGGGAGCAGGAGACAGATTTATCTCGGTGTATTTCAAGAAATGATGATCCTGAATTGATTCCTTCTCTGAAATACAAACTCTGTGTTTAGCTCTTTTGAAACAGGAAAAAAAAAAGGAAAAACATAAAATAAACCAGGATTTATCCTCAAAATCAACTCTCATCCTCTTTCAGAAATTACATTCTAGACAATAAGTGATCATTATGTGCCAACAGAGCTGAGAATCTGATTTTAACTTTCAGGTAACATATTAGGGCCATAACCAATTCTGAGCACTATTATCATAGCCAAATGACTGTAATGCTTCAAGGCTGTAATAGTCATCACCTTTTTATCATTCAGATTACCAGCCAAGCCTGAAACAATGAATTTCTTTAACATTATTCCCCCATAACCTTTAACTGTATGCATTATTTCAAACATCTGAAATAATCCTTTATATGACACAGTAGAATAATACATTTGCCACTCACTGCACACTGGAATTTGTTAAGCCCAGAGTAGTGCAAAAACTGCAGTCTGCTCTGTCTGCCATGGAAATACATTAATTTCAATTGTGCTGGAATGATGCATAAGTGATAAATAATTTGAAGGAACACTGATAGGAAACATAAGGTTCATAAAAGTGCAGGAATGCTGCTGCAGTTTTATCACCATTATAAAAGTGTCCTGCTTGCCTTGTTTTGGGAGGGCTTTACTTGGCCAGCTCCCACATATTTCACGTGGAAGGTACAGCGTAAATATTCCATGGGTTCATTCCAGAGCTGTGTTTGTGACAAACCTTCCCAGAGTCCTTTCAGGAAATGTTTATTCCTGTTCTATCAGGTGGGTGCTAATGCCCCACACCAGCTCTCTCCATGGGCCATCCTGATAAATAATCCTGTGTGTGCTGCGGGGATTCTGTGCATAAACACCCCCAGATCTGAGTTACTGCAGCTCCAGGCCCTGACTGCAGCAGATTTATAAACACAACGCTGTGTTTCTTACCTGTGTTGAGGTGTATTACGATGGCAGAACTGGCATTTATCTGGACTCTTGATATAAAAAAGGTTTCCAGCCATACGAGCAATGCATGAAAATACAAAAGCAACTGCTTGAAATATAGCCAGGGAGAGGGGTCTTGAAAAACATCCCAGGGAGCCCCGAGACAGGAAGTTTCCTGCTGAGTACAGAGCAATTTGGATCAGGGCCCCGGAGAGCACAACCTCTAAAATAACAAGTTTGAAGAATTAAATTGTGTCTTCTTCGATGTTCTCGTGAAAACTGGATGCCTCAGAAAGGTCTCAGCAACACAGAGCAGCAGCTTTTTGATAAAGTTTAACCACTTCCAATAACTTGGAAATGTAGGCTTAGAAAAACCTTAATTTATTGAAATATTTCTGAAGTGCATTCAGGAAAAGGGATTCAGATACAAAGGCTCTGGATAAGGGACAATTATTCTTGTGCTGAACAAGCAAAAAGGTGTTGGAAGTCAGGTGCAATTTTTTCTGTGATTTCTCGTGTGACCTTTCACAAGGCACACACGGTGTGCCCAAGGAAACCACAAAGTGATTTCCACTGGCTTCAGTGGAGGGGAGAATAAGCTCCTAATTTCTCTTTGAATCAGTTTTCTCATTAGTAAATTACCGACCTCAGAGCTTAATGCTTCCAATGCTCTTCGGTATCCTTGAAGGGGAAGGGATATTGGAATGTTAACTGTCCTTACTGCCAGCAGTCAGGGAGCAGAAAATCCAGATTAATAGGGGCACTTTGGTGGCCATGACCAGCACGTGGACCCGTGTTCCCTCCACCCCAGAAGAACAAGGCAAGAGTCAAAAAGATTGAACATTACAGCTCAAGAGAATGCTGCTCTCTCAGCAGGTACCCGGAATTTCCTGCAGATTTTGCTGTATTTTAGGACATTTGCTGTCATCTCAGCACTCTACTAAAGCACTTCTTTCATTCACAGAGTTAATCAGAAAGTTCACTTCACCTGGCTTGGAAATTTTCTGGAGCTGAATATTCCCCTTGTTCCAGGATTTCAGGGCTGACAATGTTCGCACAGAGCTACGAACTCCGAGCTCAAGGAGATGTAAAAGTTGTTCCTGCTGGCAGCGCTCACCCTCACACAGCAACACCTGGCAGGACAAGGTGATCATTCCAGGGGAGAAGAAACCAAAGACTGACGGCAAATTTGCTGGTAAGTATCTAAAAAGAAAGGTCAGTCCTGAACATTAAAGAGGGCCAGCAGGAAATCATTAAATCTGAGTGATAACGTGCTTTTATTTTAATTCGCTCTCCCGGATTTTCATTAATAATGAACGGATTGTGGAAAATAAAATAAACTCCCTAAAAATGTGGAGCTGTCTACAGCTTACAGCAGGACTTAGAAAGTAATTGTATCAACCCAGCCAGATTTCCCACTCCTTTCTCTCAGACTAGTTTTTATCTGAATTATTTGCATCACCAAAAGGGTAACTTTTATACAGTTTAAGTGCCATGGGCTAGGCCCACTGGAGGATTTCAATCACTCTAAATGTGGTTTTTGATGGAAATATTTCAATTAAAGCCCTCAAAACCTCGGCTCAGATGTCACCAAGCCCTGGAGTCACTGGCTGCTGCATGGGCACCCAGATGAGCCTGAGCCAGAGCAAGCATCCTCCAGCTGTGATGCCTGAAGGATCCAACCCAGTAGTCCATGGACTTCATGGGCTTCTTCATCCTTCCTCTGGATGTCCTCCATGGACCAGGTCACCATCAGAAACAGCTTTTCAGGGTTCTTTTGAAGTTATTCAATTTCCATAAATTTAACTGCTACAAAGTCTTCATAAACTCATTGGAGTAGGGCCAGAAAAATATTTTATCCTTTCCCAAGGTGGCTGCTTGAACCTGTAGTCCCTGTGCGAATCAAAAAAGTTGAGTTTGAAAAGACCTTCAAGATCCTCGAGTCCAAGCCAAGAGATTGCGCCTTCTCAGTAAATTAAAAAAGAAACATCCATCTCTGCTGCAGAGGATCACCTGACACGCCTGCTGATTTATTTAACTAATTTTTCATCCCATAATTCTTCCAATCTGTGTTCAAATGATCTCATCCTGCATTTCTTTGCTGAAGGTTACCAGGCTGGCAGAGCCGTGTCCTTCCGCCTTCATTCCCATGACGGATCTCTCCGATGCTCTGTTCACCTGCCTTTAATCTACTCCAAGGCTAACAGAGGTTTTCTTGTTCTCATCCACCAGGAATTCAGGAATACCCTTCCTGCAATCCCATACCCAGAGGACCCACATGCAGAGAACCTCTGCACGGCAATAAATCCTTCCCCTTACATTATTTTAATTCCTGAGCTGGTGGTGCTGTCAGAACAGCTCTAATTGAGTAATTGGCCACAGGAATCATCTCAAACTGGTGCCAGTGGTCACCAGCACCTGCTCAGCTTCACTCTTTGTTGTCCCAACAATGGTGCTGGATTCATTCTCAGCCCCAGGGGCCACCATGCACCGTGAGGAGGGCGGAAACGTTCCCAAGTTATTTTAAAAGCCATCAATTTTCCAAAGTGTGCTGAATTAAAGCTTGTCCCAACTCCTCACCCTGGTCATATTTCTCCCCCATCACGCTGGATATGTCAGCTGTTGTTTCACCACCTGTTAATCTGTCTGTGCTCGAGCTGTACGTGTGACTGATAAAGATTCCTATACCTTACTTGTTGCCTGCATGTGACCAGTGCCGCTATTTTTTCATCATTCTTGTTTATTCATGCTACATCCACCTATTAGTCACAATTTTAAAGCAGGGAAATATGGAAATTTTTATTTCCACAACAGTCATTGAGGTTTTTCTACCTTTTTTCTCATGAGCTATTGAAGTTGTATTGACACAGCAGCTTGGGTGGATATTTTAATTTACAATTTTCGCCACCCTCATTCACTGCTATGAAAAGTGAATTTTAACCACGAGTGATACATAAATGAACCTGATGATTTGTAATCATCAGCAGCTGAAGTTATAAGGAATCTCCTGCTGGGGTTACACATCAGTGCAGACAGGAGCACAATTGCTTTGCTCAAAACCTGTGATAGTTTTAATAATTGTATTTCTATTTCTTTCAGAATTCTGGGAAACATTTGCCAGATAATGATGCCTTTGATTACCAAGCTTGTTCCCTCTTTCAGAAAACAGCATTGGACTGCAAGAATCACCTCAAATGGGGTATCTTTTGTGGGCTGGGTTTTGGTTTTTTTTGTTCCTATGTTATCTTTGTGCCTGAGTATTCCTGTTTTTCAGTCCTCCTGCTCTGCTCCAGTGTGCTCCCAATATTTTTGCTTTTACTGCCTCATTTACCCTAAGCAATAAAGATGCTTGTCATGTCATAAGGTAAGTATTTTCCCTAGAAATTGCTGTAAAACTTTGTATCAAACTGGACATTTCTATTGATTTTTGAATTGATATTTGCAGGTCTCTTTCTGCTTTCTTTTTAACAATTGACTTTTAGACCCCCACATTTCTTGAAAGAAATATTGCTGTAAATTGCAGTGATCTTGACCTGCTCTTTCTCTCCTCCTATCTCTCCAAGCTTTGCTATTCTAATAGCTTTTCTTGTGCTCCTTGCAATTAGCTCACAGAAAATTAGAAGAGAGAATGGTTAATGAACAACTGCCACTCACCGTCAGTGAAGTGCTGCGAAGGAAAAGGCACTTTCAGAAGTCACAGAAATAAGAAAATATTGTAGGGACAATGAGCATCCAGAGCTGGGGGGAAAAACTCTGAGGAAACTGAAATTTTCCTTGATCAAGACCTTTTTGATGCCTTGAGAATCTTCATCTCACATCAAGCCCTGAGGAACTTTCCTAACCCTCCAGACATGCAGTGAAATGACCTCGTGTCAGTTTAGGCCAGTGATACTTTTAGAATAATCTTTCACAGGATTGTCTTGGACCCTTTCAAAGACCAAAGAAAAAAGCAATTATGATCATTAAACCCGTGTAATATTAAAGTACCAATATTTACACCCTCCTCACCGAGTGCCTGCATTGAAGCTGTGGCGAGCGTGCTGAGAAGGCCAATTCATTCTGACTCTCACCTGCAGAGACATCCACAGTGTCCATCTCATTAGGATAATGATTTTCCATGTAGGATTGTTACTTTCATTTCTCCAGGGTGAGAGCAGAAAGTCCCAGAATGGTTTGGGTTGGACAGGACCTTAAAGCTCATCCAGTTCCACTCCTGCCATGGGGTTAAACCTCTACAGTGCCCAGAGAAACAGGGAGAATCTTTTATCCTGCTTTTCTTTTGGGTCTAAACCCAATCACACCAAATTTAAAGTGATTTCTCTCAAATAAGATCCCATCCAGGATAAACCACTTCAGCAGGATATTTCCATTCCTTACTTCCCTAACCAAGCTTAGTCACAAACATCCCCAGATGTGGTTCAGAATGTTGTTTGTCTTCATCCAGGAAAAAGATCAATTCTGTTGTGGAAACACAGTGCACAGCATGGGATCACTCTAATCAATTTGAGCAGGCCTTGGTAAAACTATCTGCTAGTCTGCAATCCAGCAGCATCAAAGCTAATTAATACTTTAGTCAGCCTAATGAATGTATTAGTGGTTAATATTTGTGTATAAGCTCCTCATAACTCAATAATCCTATCCCATTTGCATTATTAATAGGACAGGTATGAGCTGATTGATCATAAAACCCATTAACCCAGATTTGTGCTGTCTTCAGTTCCCTCCAAGGAAGAGCAGGAATCACGGAGGGCAGGATTGCAGGGAGCTGACTCTAAAGGCCTTTTCAGACTCCAGGTGAGTGGGACTGAAGAATTGCAATGAAAAGTTGCATTTTAAACCAGACATGAACTTATCTAGAAGGCGATGGATGTCTGAACCCAAGGAGTGAGTGCCCTGTTTTGTGAGATGCCCAAATTCTTCCAGGTCAATCCCCTCTACAAGGCAAGAGAAACAGGCAGGAAGGAAGGGGAGAAAGAGGGAGAGGTATAATCCACTCCACAAAAGAATCTCCCTTCATTTCCCTTCCTCTCTTTACCCCACTCCTCACATAAAAGCCACAGAGTGGGAGCTTATTTATTGAAATGAGGCTGGAGGTTGGTCCAGGTGGGAGACAAGTAAATAAACCAAGCGCTTCTAATGCCTGCTAGAGAAGAACAATATTTTGCAATTTCCCTCCTACAGGCTTTCTGTTCTACAAAGAGAAATAAAAACGTGCTTCATCCTCTTCAGCAGCCTTGAAAGCTTTTGCTTATTCACAGCCCCTCACAACAGAGGGCAGATAATGCTCTGGAAGGGGAAAGCACCGTTCCAACGCTGCGGAGAGCGTGCAGGCAGATGAATTCCATTGGAACAACAATAAAAAAAAAGGGATGAGGTAAAAACAGCTCATTCCTTTGGAGACTCATCTTTTTAATGCCCCATTTCCACAGGATCTTCTAATTGCTTCTTGTGGGATTGAAGTGTTTTCTCTTGCAGCCTCGCTTTGGAAATTTGTTACATTTCCTGGTATGATGTTCTCCTGTTTTTTATCTTTAGTGTTGAAGAACTGTTTTCTTATCCTTGTCTTTTTTTTCCCTTCCCTGAGATATTTCCCCCATCTCTCCCATTTCCATGTTCACGCTGTTACTATCAGTGAAATTTAAGCTTATGTGGTGCTGTGAAGCTGAATCCTCTTTTATTGCCACACTTTCATATGTGGTGGGACAGCGGTGAGAGCTGCTGGTTAATCAGTTCTGAAGTCCTACATGTGGCAGGGAGATGTGCCATGAATTATCCAGTGAGCTGTACCTGCATGATTAACGAGAATCCATTCTCCACTCTGCACTCCAGTGCTCCTCCAGTTGCAATTTCTTTGTTAGAACCGTGTGGGAAGGGAATGAAAGAGGAAAAGGAGACAGGAAAACCTCAAGGAAAGGAGTTTGTGGCTAAAACAAAAAAGAGGACAAGAGCAAGCAGCAGTGCCACTGCTCCCAGGGCTGGCCAGATGTTTGCTCATCTGTTCAGGCACAGCTCTTCATTTATATATTTATTAATATATTTATTTTTTGTTAGCTGCCACACGCCAAGTGGCAAAGTTAAAGCTTAATAAGTAATTAAGACAGTCTGCCGTGAAAATGAGAAAAATGAGGAAAACAATGTCGTTCACCTCTTCTCATATGATTTAACTGGTTAAAAATGTTCCTCTGTTTTGCATAGAGCTGAGCAAATCATTCATTATAAATAATGTATTAACCTAATTTCCTCGCTGTTACTCTGTGAAATGCTCCTGACTAGATTTGTAAGTATTCCTTCTTGAAAAGTATTGGTACCTGGAAGCAAATCAGCAGATATTTTATCTGCTCGAGGTAATTCCATACAAACAGGTAGTGCTGGAAATTGAGAAAGTCTAATTTCACCTCTCTGTGTAGTATTTGAGAAATATTTAGCAAATAGCTTCAGAGAAAATATTTATAGCTAAAATCAGTGTGCTGGGAACATTTTGTGCACCTGAAGCTCACTGATGTGCTTGAGGAGAGTCATTGTGAAGGACTCAGGGCCAACTAAAAATTAAATATTTCTTAATGTGCCAGTAAAATGATTGCTATCACCAGATCTGCTTAAATTAACAGCTTTGTGAGATACACAGTATCACTTCAGGTGTACAAAATATCCAGATATTGCCGTACTCCAACACAAACTGTCAGTTTTTAACTAAACTTGTCTCAGGATTATAGCAAGTATTTTATTTCCCCTGATGCAATTCCATTTTTTCCTTTGAAGGTGTCTGTGCAGGAGGTTCAGACAGCAGGGAGAACACCTCCTGAGGTAATGCAGGAAGACAAACTATGCAAAGTGTGTCCAGATCTCTGTTTTGGAGACAAAACTGCATTTCTGGTAAGCAGCAGAGATCAAATCAGGCAGCAAGGGCCTGGCTGCCCCTCAGCCTGTGACGGGCACGGAGAGTCAAGGGAGGATCAATAAGGTTTGGGTAAGGCCTTGAAAGAGACTTTTAAATGTGCAGAATTAGCCAGGCTGGAAAGTGCCAAAGCAGCTCACAGCAAAGCTCTCCCGTGGGTGTGAAAGGTGTGGGAGTGCCGTGTACCCCCTGAAACCTGGGCTGGCCACCGAGGGTCACCATAAAAACCACGAGAATCACAACTAAAACACTGAATTTACTGTATCAGCCATTTGTGCTCCAGAATTGTGGGAGGATGAATCCAACATTTCATGTGAGGGGCTGCAAAGCAGCTGGGCTGGCCTTTGGGGTGGGAAATGCTCTTCAGGGTGAGCAGCAGCAGCAGCAGCAGCAGAGACTTGTCCTGCTGTAACCACACATCAGAAATCACATCCCCATTGCACTGAATAACCTTACATGGAATTTGAGGTTTAGGATAATATTATCCTGTACATAAGGACAGGCAGCCACCCAGTAGGGCTGTACAGTCTGTAAGGATGAGATCCAAGCAAGCTTTTACCATTGGTTCCTTTCTAAACCACAATTTTCCCTGCCAGGTTCTTTGTGGAAGTTTGGGGTGCAGAAGTCTGGGATGTGGTGAGTTTAGACCTCTGCTCCAGTCCTTTGGAACTGGGATTCTGCTTTTAGCATCTGGATGGTGTCACCAAGACGAACTTTGTTTTGCAGTTCATGTTCACCCTGTTGGTTTAAGAAGTGTGGCTAAAACTCCACTAATTCCATGTGAAAATCAGATCTACAAAAAGATCTGGTGGTCTGTTATCCTCCTGCTGTTAGTTCATAATGCTCAAGAATTCAAATTAAAGCAGGATGGAGTGTTGGTTTACGAATGTTTGTGGCTGTGGCTGCAGCCACTCCAAAAATGCCAACACAAAAAGCAGATCTTGTTCATTCATTGCAAAATTAGCTTTTACTTTGCAATTAATAATCCACAAACAGATTTATTCTCTGACTACTTAGCAATCCTAAAACCAGCAATTTTTTTCCAGGTTTAACGACTGCAGGAACTAAACTGTATGAATGGATTTCCTTCTTTATACTCTCTTGTGACATTGGACAAGAGTAAAAAGAAGGAAATCTATTCATATAGTTTAGGCATTTGAGGATTATCATTAGAAGTCTCTGGTGCTTTTAGAGCTGAACCCCAGGAACTGCAGCCAACTGAAAGATATAAAATCCATCTTCAGGATGGGATTGTGCACATACTCTGCCAGGATGTACATAACATGACACAGTGCCTCTGTCTGCACTGACTGCTACAGGATACACCCAAACTCTCAGTCTGTTTATTAAAGATCAATTTTTGTGATATCATTGATCCCCTGCACACTGGGATTGTCATCCTGGCTCAGGAGTGGCTGCAGGAGGAGGTGAAATTCAATTCTTTCTTCCCCATCCCTCTGTGTATGAGACCCTGGGACACAAATAACAGATTCTCTCTGGGAAGATAATGTGCCACTGATGTTAGATAAAAAAATCAGAGTAATGAAGGAATGTGTTGTTAAAAATGGTGGGAAGAATAACAGCCCAGTCATTTCCTGCTCTGTGCCCAGAAAGACACCAGGATAAATAGGCAGCCAATCTATTTAAGCACTCAGAAGATAAAGGATGATAAGAAAAGAACCAGCATGGATGTTGTGAGAACAAATAGTATCAAGCTACCCTCACGCCTTGCACAGATAAGGTGGATGGGGAAGAAGGGAAGGGAAGGTGTGTGCAGGAGAGGAGCTGTGCTGGTGGGTTATTAACAACGAGAAAATCAGGATAAATGAGCAGGAACAGCACATTTTCAGTGTGGAGCAATTCTTCAAGGCTGCTCCTCAGTAACTCTACAGCTGGAATATCTGGCTTGTCTTGGACCCAATATTTCCATAGATATGGATGAACTGAAGGGAATTCTGGGGGGAACATGACCAAAATAGCAGAAAAAATGGAGCTTGAGGAAAGGCTGGCAGGATGGAGCTGGGTTAATCTGAAGGAGGACGGTGAGGGAGGGGAAATATCTTCACATGTGGAAGGTTCTTTCAGAGCTTCCATGGCATCAGCTCCAGCTCTGTCCTCTTGGCAGGAAGGCTGGGAAGTGTCCTGGACCCCCTGCCATCACTGAGGGAACAGGAGAATTTCCATGATGAAATTGCAAGGGAAATTCAGGTTAAACACTAGGAAAAGTGTCCAGCTTAAAGGCCAGATAGGTGCTGGAGTAAATAGTGCAGGATCTGTGGAAGGACAGGTCAAGGAGACACCTGCCAGACACAATTAAGGTCTGGTTTATGTTATCTTGAGATAAAAATAATGTGGGTGACTTCATAAAAACCCTTTTTCCATTATCCCTGCTTTCTACATTTCCATTTTCACTTTTGTCCTGACATCCAGTTTAAGCTTGGAGCAATTAAAATATTTAAAGCCAAATAATGAATCTACTATTTTTGGTGTTTTGTATTTTGTTAGGGGAAACTCAAGAGGCGTCACGTTTATTGTTAATTGTAAGGATCCCCCCAAACCCAACCTCAATGGAAGATACTAATCTGAATTTTCTTATTTTCAGAGCAGTGAAGGCTCAGGTATGATCTTGCACGGTTAATTTCATGGACTTAACTCCATCTGCAGAGGCAGAGCTAAAGGTTTCTTTAAAGGAGCCCAGTAGCCAACAAATATTTGTTGCTGGTGTTGATGAAGTCCTGTTCTCATGAGATCAGAAGCAACTTTTATATTGTATTTTGCTGAATTAATTTTATGAGCTCTTCAGGCTTGGTGTTGCTTCCTTGCTTATTGTGTGTTCTGCTTTTCAAGATTGTTTTCATCCAATTGTCCTTCTCTAGATTTACAGAGAAAACAACTGAGGACACTTTGTACATAACCCTTTCATCCAAAGTGATTGAAAAGTTCAGCTGAATACGCTCAGTGCATTTTTTTTTCCCACTTGTCATCCTTCACAGCTTTCCTTCTTTACATTCCACCTCCAAATATTGTTTTGTTTAAGGAGGGAAAAAACCCCATCCCGGTGACAATTTGCATAATATGTTAATGCTGATATGCATCGAGACATCTGGATGGCATTTTAATATCTCATTCTCATTCAAACAAGTAGGAACCACACAGATGGGAGAGACAATTTTTAAAGCATTGTTGTAAACAAATAAGGCAGCCAGGAAATCAAACACTCTCCACGATGGGCTTTGTGTGTGAGGAGGTGCACATGACATGTTGTGACTGCAGGAGAGAGCTGCCTGTTCCACTTCCAGCTAAACCAAGAGCTAAATGCAGGATTTGAAATGGAGATTTGGGATCATTTCATGGCAAGCTCCTTTCCCAGCCCAGCACATGTTGGCACTATGTTTTCTCCTCAGCACCTGTGAGATGGAGCTGTTTGGGGCTCTGCTGTGGGCAGATTGTGGGGTTTGGTTTCATCTTATTTTCATTTAGCAACAGAAATATGAACAATGCTGATTGCTTCAGGAAGGAGACCTGTAAGTGGTGTTCTCCTGCTCCACATAATGAGGTTCCTCCTTGTAGTGACTTGCTCCTGTTGTTGAAAATTCATCTCTGTGGAGGCCTCGGTAATTCCCTGCAGTCCCCTTTAATCTGCTGCTTGTTTGTAGCTCTTTATAGGAGTGTAACAGCTCTGAACTCCAGCATCCACAGCCAGGGCTGATATTTTGGGTGTCTGCTCTGGGTGTTCGTGCAAGAGCCATGAACAGCCTTTGCTGTAGGCGGAGCTGGCAGCTCAGCAGATGCTGCACATTACTGCCTCTCTCTGGATTGCACTAAAAGTCAAAAAATCAGAGTATTCCCAGTAATCTGAGCCCCACAGGGACCATCCCAGTCCAGCACAGGACAGCCCCAAGAATTTCTCCTATCTTTTCCAAGTAACACCATAAACTGATTATTTTCACCTTCACAGATCCCACACAATCAAATTCCCAGAAATTTTCAGGAATTCAGCTGTGCTCAGTGAAATGCATGATGCAAGAGTCCAAAACCTCTTCCTTCATCTCCTGGAACACAGGTAAAAAGTGACAATTTAAATTCTACCCCTCCACTATGGAATTGGACAGGGCTCTGAGCAGCCTGGCCTAGTGGAAGGTGTCCCTGTTCGTGGCCTTTAAAGGTCCCTTCCAACCCAAACTATTCTATCATTTTAAGTATAAATACATGAAAATAACAGAAAATGTATTAAATTTTCTAATTTAATCTCCTGGAACAGAGGTAAAAAGTGACAATTTAAATTCTACCCCTTCACTATGGAATTGGACAGGGCTCTGAGCAGCCTGGCCTAGTGGAAAGTGTCCCTGTTTGTGGCCTTTAAAGGTCCCTTCCAACCCAAACTATTCTATCATTTTAAGTATAAATACATGAAAATAACAGAAAATGTATTAAATTTTACATTTCCAAAGTAGGTATCTAAGCCTCTACTGGAATATTTCAAGCAGTGAAACATCAATGAGCTGTTTAGAAAATCAGTTAAAAATTTGTGCCTGGTTCAGTCGGGTTAACTGAAGTCCAGGGGACTCTCTTGAATACAAGAAAATGAGATTAAGAAGCTCAAAGACATGGGTGGGAAATTACCTCAGAAAGCAGTTTAGCAAGGGAACTTGTGAAAACAGCAGCTCCTAAAATAATTCTGCTTTTCCTCTCACCTCAGAGCTGCAGATTTGCATGTGGCAAATGCTGAGGGGTGGAAGACAACTCACAGGGATGCGAGGCAGAGGTAATGGAAACACAGAAAAAGGCCTTAATTCATTTCTCAAACCTAGGAAGAAAAACAAGACTGCAGCATAAAATAACCTGCCAGGAGACTTTGAATGGTGAATAAACCAATTTTCCCTCACGCTTACAACCTGTTCCCTGTGTTGATTCCTGGGGACCATTCCCATTAACCTGTGGGTGATTTCCACCACTGGATCTTCCTCTTTCCCCCAAAAGTTTCTCTCATGTTCCACCTCTCACACTTTCCCTTTTTTGTGAACCCAAATTTGGGTGCTGTGTCCAAGCTGTGAGCCAGGTAGCTGCAGCAGGTTGAAACTGTCACCCAAATTGGGATCAGGAGCTCCTGGCAGCAGAACTGGAAGCTGGAATCTGGGCCAGGAACTCTTCTAATGCAGCTATGAAAACTTTATGCGCTGTATCTTGAGTTTGCCTTAAAATAAAAAAAAAAGTCAATAAAACTTTAATCCTAAGCATGCTAACGTTGACAAATTTAGTTAATGTCTGGCAGAAAAGGGAGGATAAAAATAGTCATTTAATTTTTAGTCTGCAAATTGTGAGATTGCAAACAGCATTTGCTCTCCAAGAGGATTCTGTACTTTGTTCACACAGCTGGGTTTTTGTGACGGCTGGGACAGGCTTAAAGCAAATCATGATACAATTGTTCCTCCTTCAAGCCTGGTGATGATGGAGCTATTGTGGCAACCAGAATGCCTGGACAAAAACATTAATAACAAATGATTCTCTGATCACAGAGTGCTGGAAAGCAGCAAAATGATTAAATTATGATGGCAATAGTCAGAAAACAGGAGACAGAGGCTTTAAAAGCAGAGATTTGTTTGTTCTAAGGCAGGTGGGGCTGATGTGCTCTCTCACCAGGCTTAGCAGGTCGTGCTCCTTCCATGAGCATTCTTCCACTTTCCCTTCCTTGGAATTTCCCCCCTCCCTGGTTTACAGCTCCCTGACTTAAGGAAGCAGCTCAGAGAACCCAAAGTTATTTTTGAAGTCAATCATTTTGCCAAATATCAATCTTCCTGCACCTCAGCAGCCACAAGAAGGCGGCGTTTTTATAGGACCGCAGGAGCTTCTGGTGAAAGGTTTCCATAAAATATGTATGAGTTCATTGTAAACACATAGTAAAAGGAGAACAGATAGATCACAGCAGATCATATTTTTGTGTCATCTTCGGTGAGAAAATACAGATCAGTCGATTCTAAACCGTTTTGCTGGGACTGGAACAGCACAAAAAGCACTGGGGGAACTGATGTTGACACCACATGAAGAGTTACTGTCCAATGAGTTTTCTCTGTTTGGATCTGTAACACACAATTCCACCTTGAATGGAATTAAATTTGTCACCTCCTATTCTTCATCAACATAGGAAAACCAGAAAAGGACTTCAAGCTCAATCATTTAAACCACAGCCACATTAAAGCCCTTCAGCTGAAAATTTGCAAGAACTTTTCTGTGAAGAATGTGACGTCTTGTTCCTCAAGCATGCTTCCAAACTGAAAATTTTGTCTTTTTAAAAACACTGAAGTTTCTCCAAAATAATGGAGCTGCTCGTTCAGGCTGCATGATTAAATTTGAGGATTTGAAAGCAAGTGAACACAGAGTATTAAAGCAGCCAGTATTGATCTGCATGATGAGATAATCCCCACTGCTGGAAGAGGTGGAGAGGAGGAATCGCAGTGCCTGGAGAGGACTTAAAGCTGCTCTTAATTTGTGCAGCCCTAGTCTGGTAGCAGAAGATCAGTTGGTAAATTGAGGGATCACGAGGACTAATCTTTTAAAGGGTTTTAAAAAAATATTGTCAGGAACTTGGATACCTTGATTTCTGTGAGGAAGCTGCCAGCACAGGGATGTTCCACAACAGTATCAGGTGGAGATAATAAACTTTCTCTAGCAGTGTTATGGTAATTTCCAAAGCTACATTGTTAAAAGAGGCTTAATTAAAACGGAAGGGGCTTCTTTCAAGTTGTTCCAGGCTTTAGATATTTACCTTAATTATTAAAAAAAAGAAGTGGGAATTCCTCAAAGGTGGAATTGCTCAATACTCTGCATAATTTTAGACTTAGAGAAGATGCTCATTCTAACCAAGATAATAAAATTTCACAGAAAAAAATGCATCCCATTACGTGCAGAGCTGGATGAAGGCAAAAAGCATCAAAATGTTTCACTTCTCTCCCTGCCTTAAGCAAAGCTCCTCCTGCTCTCAGAAATTCCAGGCTGTAGAACCAGGAAAGGCTTTGCAGCAGAGGGTCAAGGGGGAAATGGAGAGGAAAGGGAAGACAGGGACTTTCCTATGGGATTTAATTGTGCTGTTGACTCTGTCTCTCTCCAGAACCCCATCTCCAGCCACCCTGCAGCACAGGGCGCACGGAATGGTCCCTGGTGCCACACCCTGGCTGTGTCAGCCCAGCCTTCAGCCAGCCAGGCCTAAGGAAGGGATTATTTAAACTCTGACTCAGGTTTATTTGGGAAGTAGCTTCCTTTTAGCATCCTATCTGTGGAAAAGTCGTTTTTACAACCCTGCTCGCCCCAGCTGGGCTCCTGTGGGTGTCCAGCCATCCCTGGCTGTCCCAGTGCACATTCCCAGCTCCACGGACTGGGAGCGCTGCAGGGACTCCGTGCTCTCAGCTGGAGCCGCCCTGAGCAGCTGAATTCCAGTGCCTCTTCCCGGGAATGGCTCACAGTAAATGAAGCCATTCCAGAGGGTTTTCATCTCCACACTGCTGCTGGTGTCTCGATTGGGATCTGCTCCCTGGGGCAGATGGGGCTCAGAGGTGTCTGGAGCACAGCCTGGCTCTGGGAAGAGCTGATTGCAGCTGGCACAGCTGGCCCAGGGCGGTCCCAAATCACCCCTTCAAACCAGCACCAGCTCTGGTGCACCAGACTCACCTCACCAGCGCTTCAGTGGGGCCCTTCTGGTGGTGTTGAACCTCTTTGGAGCTCTCTCAAAATTGTTTCGTTTGTTTTTTTTAAAAAAAAAATTACAACACTTCCCCATCCCTCTGCTTTCCACGTGTTCTTAGATTTCAGTGTGCAAAATCCTTCCTTTTTACAGAGGAGCTGACCAGTCCTCAGGCCAGAAGGGGAAGGATGGAGAGACACAGGCACAGCCCTGGAACTCCAGGGAAAGGGGATCTGCTTCTGCTAATCCTCAGTAATTTCTTTATTTTGCTTTGTGGACCATGTAGCAAAAGCCCTGCTGCTTCTTTCTCCTCTGTCACCTCATGTTATTAAAATTCCCTTCCATCCCTGATCTCCATGCAAAATAGGTTGTGTCCTAAAATGCTATCAACTCAGCAAACTCGTGAAAAAACACGGAACATTCCTCAGCAATTTGCATCAAAATTGTGGATAAAAATTGTGGATTCATCCTCTGTCCCTCCAGCTGGCAGGAGAGAGGACTGGCTTTGTTTTCATCTGTGTATTATGTACAGTATTCATAATTGAAATGGTAATTTTTAATGTTCTTGGCTGGATTTTGTTCAGCAAGATCTGTTTCACCCTCCTGCCTCGGGAGGGGGATATCTTAATCATATTTATAGCATTTATAAAAGTCCATTCAGACCTTATATTTTATGAGATCTGAGGCATGTAGTGAATTTCTACTGAAAAACCTCCTTTTTTCCTCCCCACCTTAACAGGAGATAGGACTGCATTAAATTATCTGAAATTTAAATGCATTAGCTGTTAGCCAGAGTGAATTTTCATATAAATTAATATTGTTATTGTATTTTAATAAAGCCATGGCATTTATGGAATTATGCAGACATCAATTACCTGGAGGTGTCTCGGAACAATTATTGACTTCATGCATCATCTATTCCTTCCCTTCCAAACCAGTTGCACTCTTCAGGAACATCATTTATCAACAAGCCATAAACCACACTTCCAAAGCCTTCCAGCCCATCACTGCTAGAAAAAGCCCCCTGAGCCCACGACATCCTAATATGTGGCTGTGTAATTAAAATTTTGACATATGCAAGGAGTTGTAAGAGAGATAAAAGAGCCTGGGCTGTAAATAGAAGTTGAAAGGCTCCCAGCAGATGGTTGGTTTGTGGGAGAGGCACGGGCAGAGCCAAGAGATGACAAACAGATGGTTTAGGTGTGAAGGACAGGCTGGGAGAGCTGGGGATGGAATGGACAACTCCGTGGAATTTTGCTGGGAGAGGAGGTGAAACATTTTCCGTGTTTCTGTTTGCATTCACAGGAATGTGTCGGTGGAAAACAGCCAACAATGCAGCCTAATAATAATAATCAAAATAATAATAATCAGCATCAAGTCATTCCAGACAGGCTTTAGGGAGGCAAATCTGTTCAAGCTGCAGCTCTCACTCGAGTGATAACACAGCCACTTCCACCACGAGTCCTGTGTGTGGGCTGAGTTGTCTTAAACAGAAATATTCAGTATTGAGGCAAAATCAGATTGCCAATATTTACACGTGCCTGAAAACCAGTTTTAGTCATGTTGCAAATGGACTGGTGCTTGCAGGCTCCTTGCTTTTCTCTGAATGTTGTGTTAATTGCGTGCTGAGTGAACTCGGTTCAACTTTAGGTGATTCTGCACCCAAAATCATCACCAAAAGGAGTCTCCTCTGGGCAGAAAGATCAGATCAAGTGGTACTTATTTCTTTGGACAACGGCAAGTCTGACATCACAACCGAATTAAAATTGCAATGCTGCTGAACTTCTTCTTGAGTTTAGTTCCCTGTTACATTTTTACTCTCCCCTATCTGTCAGACAAGCTCAAAAACTGCATCAGCAGCTACAAAACTGAAGAATTTCTGCACAATCATGGGCAAAAGCTCCTTTTTAGTAACCAAAATCAAATTTCCCAAGAACAATAAAGGTACAAGGATTTTGAGGGTGCTCTTTGATCAGATTCTGTGGGAAAATTTGATCCATGTAGTAAAAGGGAAACATTTATGAAAAATATTCAATCAATATTTATTCTTTTCTCCTACTACAAAAGGCTGTTTACATTTGAAACAGCACTTGTGTTTATGAGAAGTGAATTTCTGCAAAACAGTTGTTACACTGGAGCCTATTTTTAGGTCTAACTGAGTTTTAACTTGCAAAAACCCCACATATTTATGAGTTTTGTGCCGTTTTTTTGCTCAATATTAATAAGAAATTATAGTTTAAGTAGTAGGAGAACACTGGAGTGCTGAGAAAACGGGTCTTGTACCTACTGCTGCATTCTATGAAGACTTAGAAATTTTTTTCTCACAACTATTCAAAGGATGAGCCTGATCTGTTGCTCCAAGAATCAAACCAAAGTTTCCTGTAGTAAATATTCCTGAAAGCAACACCCGCTTGTCTCTGAGGAGCTCCCACAAACTGGTGAAAGATAATTCATAAAGATGATTTGTGTTTTCCTGCCTTACCCAGCCCCAGGAGCTGTTCCAAGCCTGACCTGAGAAGGAGGCGCCTTGGGAGGTGCAGGTTTAGATTTTCTCTCTGGTTCAACTCCATCTGCACTCACTTTGCTTGCTGAATAATCTGTTTAATCCCTGCCAGACTCCCTTTCCTTGCTCTTTTGGGGCTGGCTGTGCCTGCTGGATGGTGGCTCAGCGTTTCTCAGGGTGCCAAGCCGCACTCCCAGCTGTCACCGCTCCTCAGGGTGACAGTCCCTGCTCCTGCCAGCTTCTCCCTGATTCTCCCACTCCATGCTCTCCACTCCTCTGGCACTACAATCATGCAGCAGCATCATCCTCATCACTGATCCATGATTTTTTCCCAGGATGTTGGCAAATTTATCGTCTTTTTCTGCCTGGAGAGGAGCTGCTATTGGAGCTATAAATTATTCTCAGAAGGATTAACTTATTTGACCTCCTCTTTTATTTTTTATTTTGGCTAAGAGACTGTCACTTGTGATTTTTTTTTTTTAATCTCACTCCTGTATTCCTGGCTGTTCTCCTTGATTTTTTCTCTCTGCCAGCTATCACTGCCCAAAGGAGGTGAATTTTAGTAGCCCTGTTTGAGCTCTGACAGCTGAGGCTGTGTCACAAAAGTATTACAAACTACATCCTTCACAAGTCTCCAGTAGCCATAAACATTTGTTCTAAAAATCTCTGTAGGATTTTGTTGAGGATATTATTCCTATAAATCTGGATTATATTTATAAAAATACCTATTAATAATGTGCAAATAAAATATATTGATATATTCTCAAGGCCTAATAGAAACCACAGAAGCCGAAATGTCTCATAGAAATAATAGAAGCACACAATAAATATGTGTGTGAGTACAGATTAGAATTACTTTAGTGGGGGGATTTTTCTCATGTAAAAATGATATTTGAATATCAAACAGCCAGACCTATTTGGAGATATGTATTTACCAATATACATGAAGCATTAAAATTATATTTAGACATTATATATATATATATTTTTAGAGATATAATTATATATTTAGACATATGTATTAGATATGTAATTATATATTTAGACATAATATATGTATATAGATATATAATTATGTATTTAGCTATAACTGGTTCTCAAAACCAAAACAAAAGCTCACCTCTGCCCCTGTTTCTAAACTTCCAAAAATTCCTTAAAACCATCCCTACAATGCTAAACTTCCACAAATACCTTAAAACAATCCCTACAACAATCCCTCCTCTCTGGGTGAAGCATGGAGATGCTAAAGGGATTCCCTACGACAGATCTGATCTTTTCTCTCTGCTTCCATCAGGACAAATCATGGTTCATTGTGGTTTGCCCTGCTCTCTGTGAGGATAAAACCCTGGAGCTCATTCCAGTGAGGGCTGCGCTCTCATTCACCCTGGAGTCAATGATTTCTCAGATGACTTCAGATTTGAAGTGTCCTGAGTGAGGCAAGAATTTCACCCATAATTTGTTTTTTTCTTAAATTATGGGGTTTTTTTTTTTGCAGTGTCATCCATCTGAAGACTCACTTTACTCACCCATCCATATTCACACTTTAAAGGCTGATTTCCATCAAGTCCTATCAACGACCTTTGGAATTTGGGCCCTTCAAACAATAAAAAAAGGCCCCAATGACAACAACATCAGCCCCCATCCAGCACTTAATTTGCCTTAGAGAGGGCTGGAGTGATGAGCAAGTTAATGGAGAGGTAATTTGCAATTTGCACATTTCCCCTGTAAGTGGCTCCATGAATCCCCATTTATTGGGAACCCAGTCATGGGAGCAGTGACAAAACATCCACGGACTTCCACAGGATCTTTTCCTGCCCACTTCAGAGGGGATGTACTGGTTTGAAAACAAACCAGCGGGAGATCACAAGTCAGACTTATAATTTAATAGGAAAATTAAAATAAATGCAATAGCACAAGAACACTGACAGAGCCAGGATACAACCTGACACCCTGTTGGTCAGGGTGGTGGTAGCAGTCTGGATGAAGTGGTCTTGTAGAAAAGGGTCTGGTCTTCACCTGTGGTAGCTCCTGTCCTCTGAGAATCCCGTAGGTAAAAGCTGCTTGCGCTGTTCCAAACCCCCGATTAGATCCAGGTGGGAATGCTTGGCTCCTCCCCCTGGGCGGAGCATCCCACGATGGGCTGATGTAATTCTATGAGTCCTGTGGCGGGTCCTTGATGGCCCATTAAACAGAGATAACACACGGAGGGAGTTAACAGGGATGAGCCATGGTAGGAGATAACAAACACGGCCCCACCTGCTTGAACAGCTTGTGAAGGTGATAACAGAATACACATGCTTTTGGTTGCACCTTACACTGGAACCTAGGACAGCAGAGAAGTGGAGTACCGGCATTTATCAACATTTACAACCCCCTATAATTATAAATCTGTCTTTTCTTGGGCCTGGAAAGTAACCCTGACTGTCCTTAGGCTCCAAAATTCCCATGGCTACCTCACCTTTTCCTATGGACGCTCCCTCAGGCAGCATCACAGCCCTACAAGCAATAAACTGACAATTTTTCTTCCTTAGCCGGGATAAAACCTGGTGGAATGACAGAAAAGAAACATTTCTCTGCCAACTGATATTTCTTTATTCATCTGATGCAAATATAAAAGCAAAATGACGAGGCCAGTGATGGAGGGAGATGTTGCAGTGTCCCAGTCTGTGGAGATGAGCTGGAGGTGACAGAAAATCGTCTAGGGTGCGTGGACTGGTGCTGGTGACCACGGCAGGGACCTCCCTGAGCAGAGAGGATGTGTGAAACACAGGGGGTGTGAAATGTAGGGTACGTGAAACACAGGGAGTGTAAAATGTAGGGTGTGTAAAGTACAGGGGGTGTATAATGTAAGACAAGACGTGTATCAGACCCAGAAAGAGCTGAAAAGTTTGGGATTCGGGGGATTATCCAGCTTCATTTGGGACAGAAAGCCCTAAAATCAAGAGGGTACCTGCAGCACCTCACCTCTTCCTGAGTCTTCTGCAAACCCATCCCCTCATCCAAAGGTCCAATTCCATCTGGATCTTGGCAGAGCTGCCTCAAAGGCTCCGATTCTCTGACCTTGCTCAGCTTTGCTGCTCTGCTCTTGGCCTTCCCCAAAACTGGGCTGTGAAACTCCCTGTGTGTACACAAACATTTAGATATGAACATATGTAATGGTCACTGTGTATATATTTATATATTTAAAAAAAAAAATATATATATGCAGGTTGTGATTGCAAATACAGAACCAGACCCGGTGCATTTTAAAAGAGAAAAGAAGCTTTTAGCAAATGAAGGTTAAAGTGATCAGGTTGTCAATGAAATAGAAAAACTCCTGTTAACAGGCAAATAAAACGCCACTAAGCACAACTATTGTGATCTGGTTTCTGATACTTAATTAAAAAAAGATTTTAAATTATTTAAAAATATTTAAAATCATTAAAAAATATTTAAAATTCTTTAAAAAATAAGGAGGAAGCAGAACAACTTGAAGTGCTGACACTGAAACAAATGGAATCAGCAAACCCCACAAAGCACAGCTCTCCTTAGAGCAGAAACACATCATGGTTGTTTGACCACTCCATTTGTTGACAAAATTATCAAGATCAAGATCATTAGGCTGAGCAAGAAGATGAGATTTACAAGAGAAAGGAACAGTAACACGGAAAAACGGAGGTGAAGGGTTTTATTTGAACTGACAAATTGCATTTATTATTTAAACACGATGATCATCAGTTGGCTGGACACCAGAAGAAGGCTGGAAAAATGAGCTTTAAAAAGAACTTAACCATGAAGTTGGAGAGAAGATCAGCACAGGGCAGTGAAAACCAGCCCAGAATGCTGCAAATTTAAAGAGCAGGTTTGCATTGGGTATTGGGAAAAATTCTTCCCTGTGAGGGTGGTGAGGGGCTGGAATTCCCAGAGCAGCTGGGGCTGCCCCTGGATCCCTGGCAGTGTCCAAGGCCAGGTTGGACAGGGCTTGGAGCAGCCTGGGACAGTGGGAGGTGTCCCTGCCCATGGCAGGGGGGGAATGGGATGAATTTTAAGGTCCTTCCCAACCCAATGTGCCTGTGCCATGAACATTCTCCCTGTGCCATGGGACCAGCAGCAGCAACGTCCTCAAAATACCCAGAAGCTGCATAATTTATAAATTACATAATATATAATGCCTAGAAATGCACACTCAGAAAATGTCCTTTCATCCTTACTCAGAGTTTTGGGTGCACACACACACACATGCTCACACAGGGGGATATAAATGCCTTTTTCTGATGGTAGGAGTTTCTCCGTCTCCTCTGATAGCATAGAAAGCCACAATAATTCAGTATCAGGTTGGAATAGATCTGTTGTGAGCAGCAATGCATCTGGGGCTCTGATAACATAAACAATCCCAAGCAAAAATTTTATTTCTCCAGAGAAATCTCCCTGTTTAAGCTGCTTTTCCTTATCCTTCAAGGATATGGCCTGTATTCATCTGGAGATAACTTCTCTCAACTCTAAAGCACATTTCTGAACTCCACTTGAAAGCCAGGACTTGTGGGAGTTATTAAACCATTAAAGGCCCCTGTCACTTCTCATATCGAGGTTCCTCATCAAGTGATTAAAGCAGTTAAAAGTTTCTCTGCAGCAGAAAAAATGCAGAATTGGCACCCATTTAGTGAGATCAAGACCAGTCCTAGGTGGGTTTTGCATGGGAGAACTCCGTTGAAGTGTTGCTAATTAAAAGGCAGCTGGTGGAAAAGGAACTTACAATATTGTTCATAATGCTGTGAAAAGAATGTTGGTCCATTCTTCTTTCCACTGAGGAAATTTATCTTTCATTTCATTTCAATGTATTAAAAATCCTCCATTGCTTTGATTTGCCTGAGTTCCTTTAGGTTTGGAGGCTGAATGTGCTTCCAAGATGGGAAGTGCCTGGTCAAGAACAACAACGCCTTTGCACTGAAAAATCGGCGCCTGCTTTGATCCTGAAAAACTCTGAAACCAGGGAGCACAAAGTCCCTGAACATTCCATCCACATTCCATGACTTTCTGACTTATGGTTTATCCAGCACACGGGGAGAGAGCTGGAAGAACAACCCTCGTGCAGAACTGAGCCTTGAGGTGAGTTTAACTCCCGTGTTGGACCCACCTCGAGTGAAACCCTGGGTCTGGTGGAACATTTCACCTGCCAAGAAAGGTAATTCCAGCATGGAGCATCCCAACATCATGGAAAACACAGAATTTGACTTCCCTCTAATTTCTGTGGAGCTGCCACTTCAGTGTTGGTTTATTTGGGTTTGTTTTTTTCAGCTGCTCATGGCCTCAAGTGCACCCAAGACTTAGCAAATCGTGCTTCTAGGAACAATCTAGAAAAGAATCCCTCATTTTGGGCTAATCTCCTCTTGGAATTTTCCGTTTCCCTTCGTGTTTTGTGGAGGGTGACCACTCAGTTATTTGTAACTCCATCAAGCAATGCTAATTCAGGAATGATTGCTCCTGCTTCAGCTTGTTACATTCTGGATTTGGGCATCCTCAATTAGTTTCCTTATGGAAACTACCAGAATTATTCATGTGCTTATCTGTGTGTCTGAGCATTTGGCTGCTCAGAAACTGATTTTTAAAACGTTCACCAACAGCTGGAGTTAATGTTACGTGAAAAATATTAATTCAACTGATATTTTCAGTAACTCTTCACCTCCTGAATTTCTGCATTTGTATTTGGATCATCCAGACTTGGCTTTTTAAGTGCAAGCTACTCTAGCAGAAAGACAAAAAGTGAATTATTCAACAATTACATGTAAATGAGTGAGTATATATAAATATATATATTTGCAAGCTGTTTCTAATAGGCAGTGGAAAATCGAAATTTGCTGTAGAAACCTTTGCTATAGAAAACTTTTCCTAGAGGAGAGATGTGTTAAAATTCATTCGAGAAATCTTGCTGACAACTTCAGAGAGTTCTATGGCTGTTTCTATTTCGGGCTGGTTTGCGAAGGATTTATCAGGTTTGTGGAAAGCTAAAAGATGGTGTTGAGCATTGTGTGATGATACAATGAATTCAGCCTTCACGCTGCCATTCAGGCTTGTGCAGAACCGTACAGAGTATTTCAGCTTCATGATGGGATGCTGCTTAGCAGGCAGCACCTGAGTTTTGTTTAGACAAGGAAAAAAAATTATGTCTTTGAAGGAAAACAAGGCACTGAGGCACACCAAACTAAACTTATAATTAACGTTATTAACATTTCTAATCTGCCATGGCAAAAAATGCCTGTTTGGTAATAAACAACATCACTTGTGCCTCTGGATTAAAAAAACAATCTCAGAAAACAGGGAAAAAATAGAATAATAGAATCCCAGAATGGTTTGGATTGGAAGGGACCTTAAAACTCATCCAGAGCCACCCCCTCCATGGGCAGGGACACCTTCCACTACCCCAGGCTGCTCCAAGCCCCGTCCAACCTGGCCTCGGACACTTCCAGGGATCCAGGGGCAGCCACAGGGAAGAATTCTTCCCTAATAAACTCAATTTTTCATGGGACAGAGCTGGGCTGGAGCCCAGCTCGGGAGGAGCTCAGGGTGGAGGTCCAACATGCCCAAGCTGCACCTGCAGGAGCCTGAGTGCCACAAAGAGTCAGCCTGGCTGTGTGTGAGGCCGGGCATGAGAGAGTGACCCAAGGTATTGCAGCTTCTTCAACAAAGCCCTCCCAGAGAAGGAAATAACCCCAAACAGAACAAAAACCAACTCTTCCTCCCCAAACCCCAAAATAAAGCAATCACAGGGCTAAAATCATCATGTTATCTTTTACAACCCACAATAATTACATATATTATTGGCTTATTTTAATCATCTTTAGACGCACTAGGAAAACGTTTTCTTTTCAAACTGAACAAAATGTAGAGGTTTAGATTACTTGTATTTATGAAAGGAATTATGTGATGTGATGTGCCAGCAGGAGACAGGATATGCCAGCCCAGGAGATCTTTTCCCTCTTCTGTTTCCCTTTCAGTGTTCCTGTGTTCCTACTTAAGACCCTGCTATAATAAAAGCAGTGCTCATTATATGCAGTACACTTTTCCAGATTACTTTAATAGTGCCAAAAAGATAACTAATGAATAATCATAATAAAATATATGTAAAGGGGATCACAAATCTCACTGATGCAGAACAGGAGGAATTTATTATCAAAGTGTTGCTAATGACTTTCTGCCTGCCCCTTTGAAAATGGCTCTGAGCTTAGCACTATCCCTTGGAAATCCAATTGATAAATCCACAAGCAGCACGAAATTCCAGCAGGAAATAAGGCACTTTTATTCCAATGCATTCCAGCATGTCAATGGTGTTTGTTAGAACACGAACTGCAGGAAACACCGCTCCGAAACACAAACAAGGAGTGACCTTAGAGTGTGGGTTTGGCAAGTTCCGGGGTTGCCAGCCAAAGCTCAGCACACAGACAGCTCAGGTTAGGAAAGAACTCCAGATGAAATTCCTAATGCAATCCAAGTGCTGCCTCTGGGAGCAGAGCATCCCTTCCCTGTGCGGAATGGCTGCAGGAGCTGCAGGGGCAGGAATGACGCTGCCGAGCACAGCCCTGTGCAGGGAGCAGGTGCTGAGGCCTGGCAGCACGGCTGTGTCACCCAGCAGCTGCTGAGAAGGGACAGTTTTTCCTGGGAGCTACCTCCGAAACCTTTCTCCAAGTGCCTGCTCCTCGTCACTGCCTCGGCTCCCATCTCCCTCTGAGAGCTCCTCTCCAGCACACCCAAGTGATCTGCTCTGCCTGGAGGGGAGAGAAAGGTGCTCAATTCCCAAATATTGCCACAAACACACACTGGCTGCTAACAGGACTCTGGAAATGACTGGAAGTCTCTTTGTTTCATATTCCCACAGCTCTGCTGGATACTTCTGCTCAGTGCAGCTGGAAAAGGTTCCTTGTGCCACCCTGCATTGCCAGGACAGATTTGGCTGCCTCATGTCAAGCGCTGCTCATTGCCTTTTTCCCTTCTCTTTTTTCAGAGGGGACCAACCAATATCCTTAGAGAGTCAGAAGAGGAAACAACAGAGGTTTATGAGTGAGAAAAAAATGGGGAGCTCAGAACTCCAGAGAATCCCAGAGTGGTTTGGGTTGGAAGGGACCTAAAAAATAATCCAGTGCCACCCCCCTGCCATGGGCAGGGACACCTTCCACTGTCCCAGGCTGCTCCAAGCCCCAGTGTCCAGCCTGGCCTTGGGCACTGCCAGGGATCCAGGGGCAGCCCCAGCTTCTCTGGGCACCCTGTGCCAGGGCCTGCCCACTCTCACAGGGAAGAATTCCTTCCAATATCCCATCTAACCCTGCCCTCATGTCACTCTGTCATGCCCCTTGTCCTTCCCGTTCTGGGGACCCCACAATGAAATGGTGCCTCTTTGGAACAAGGAAAAAAAATCCAAAAATCCTTAATTACCAATCAGAGTAATTACCTCTGAAAAAAGAGAAGATTAATTAACTGCCACTCCTGTAGGTCCCGGGGAAGGGGAGGTTGTCAAGCCCAGCCCAGTTCCTGAGACAAGAAGTGAAGGATCAGCCACCTGGAACGGCACCACCGGGAAGGCTCCGGAGCCGTGGATCCGGCTTCCGTGGGAAACCTCACATCTCTCTCAGCTGCAGCTCCCTCAAAATGAAAAGGCAAATGAAAGTGACCTCTGCTGAACACGAACTTCTTCAATAACCAAGGAATCCCCCTCTCCATTGTCCACTTTTAATTGCAGTTTCATGTTTTTTAATAATTAAGTGCCTGATAAAGAAGAAACAGCAGCTTCACCATCTAGGATAACTGAATTGCTGGAATGACAGAAGGAGGAAAAGAAGGGAGGAAATATCAAGAATTGGCTGATTTGGGATCAATGCTCAAAAATCTACATGGATCCATAAATGCTGTCTTGATATCTCCATAGCTGTATGATTTATCTCCAGGATCAGGGTGGTGATTTATAAGAAAGCAGGTTAAAGCTGCCTGTGTTCCTAAACAAACATTTTCATCTCATCCTTAGCCCTGGACTTCTTTCCCTTTTCCTTTTGAGCTCCAAGATCCCAGACGGGGTAAAACATCATTGTCACTTGAGAGATAAAGAAGCAAAATCTGCAACAGGAACTGGCACAGAGAAGCTGTGGCTGCCCCTGGAACCCTGGGAGTGTCCAAGGCCAGGTGGGATGGGGCTTGGAGCAGCCTGGGAATAGTGGAAATGTTCCTGCCATGGCAGGAACAGGATGATTTCTGAGGTCCTTCCCACCCAAACCATTCTCTAAGTCCAGTACAAACCCAACATTCCTATTCCAGTTTGATGGCAAAAGACCAATTTTTGTGTTTGCAATTTTGGTCTTTCCTCCATCTCCAGGAATCCAGTGATGAGGATGAAGGACAAACACTGCTGCAGTGACTGATGGCCTCTCCTACCAACTCTGCTGCATTTGGTACTCCTGCACTGTAGCCTGGGAAGAGTTTAGTCCATTATTAAACGTAATTCCAGCTCTGTCTGTCAGGCTTAACACAGCTGATGCTGTCTTTGAAAGTCAGGGCCCAAGACAAGCACATGAATGTCTCACCGCTTAAAATCAGACATCTAAATCCACCTTACACATCCAAATAAGCCCGAGAAGTTCTCAAAATGCTGCGAATCTGTAACATTCACAGCCTCAGTGAGACCAGGTGATACCCAGCATCCTTAGAAACAAAGAACTCTGATTAGTACCAAAATAGCTGTGAAATGCCTGGTGCCCAGGCCTGAAATTCTTCCTCAGAGAACTCTGTATTTCATCCCCTGAAATGTCTTCATTTCCTGGAATAGCTGTGTTTATTACTTTAATAAACTGAATTAGGAAATATGGTTATTGGTTTCCTAACTAGGCTGAATTAAGTTTCATTAAAAAATAAAATCCAGGATTGCAGTTTATACTTGGTATAAATGCACTTAAAATGTTACAACAACCATACTCCTTTTCCTTTTTCTTTTAATACGTAGATTAAAAAAAAAATCTTTCCTGTATTAAACCCAGAGCTATTCTCAACATTTCAAATGGACTGAAATATTATAAATAAGCATTTTAATTAAAACACCTAGTATATAATATTTTGGGACTTATTATGTGTACTAGTTTTTTCTGCTTGCTGTAGGCCACAGAATAAGATCTGTAAAATACCCTTATTAACCCAGCAGGGCGATGCTCCACAGATGTCACCTGGTCTGGTGGTGGTGGCCACAATCCCTTCTCTGGAGTCAGGGCAGTGGCAGGGATGTGGCTGCAACATCCCTGCAAAGGAAAAAACAAGGAGGACCAGGATCGGGGCATGCCCTGAGCAGGAATAACCCAGGCTGACACATCCAACCCTGGGACCATCCCTCCTCACCCACAGAGCAGCAAAGCTGGTGGAGCAAAGCTTTTTTGGTGGAAATCACACAATAAGAGAGAGTTTCTCCATGAACTCCAGCTTTGCTCCCACTGACCTTGGAAAGGCAAAGCTCCTGCTCTGTGAAGAGCTCTCAGCTCCTCACCTCCCTCACAGGCCAATTCCAGCTGCATTTATTAATGAAGAATCACTGAAGCACAAGCTAAGTCTTTTAGCTATACTTATGTCCCAGCAAGTTGGTTTAATTGCCTGAATGGAAAAAAAAAATGGGTGGACACTGTCCCAAAGATAAAACCCCATCAATTTCCATCACAGAAAAAGTTAAAACTGTTTATTTCCACACAGGAACCTGTTCAGTGCCACAGAGCTGCTTTGGACTGTGGGTGGGTTATTGTGGACTAATTTCCACTTTCAAAGGACAAATTATTTCCCACAAAAACGACTGTGGAGCTGAGCTGAAGAGGTGCCCTAAGCTGAAAATGTCTGTTTGCCTCTCAATAGAATGGCAGATTCACTAATGTTCAACTGGTATAATGAAAATTACTGTCTGTGTGTTAGAGGGAAGTTCTGCAAACTTTTTTCCACATTCATAATTAAATCACTGCTCTTTCCACTTGCCTAATTTGAATATTGCAGGGTTATAACACAAGAAAAGAGAGAAAGCATTAAAAACACTGTGACAGAAGTTAACAAAAGAAGAAATCCTGAAAAGCTTTGAGGGCTTTAATAAATCAGTAAATGACCAAATCCAGATGAAGTGCTTAGCACTGGGAAGTCAGGCTGTGCCAAAGCCCTGTCTGCAAATGTTGAAGGCTTAATGACAGAACTGTTTAATTCTTTGTTGAGTTCTTTGTCTTCTCGCAGCCTGTTCTCTCTCCAGCTCTGTCGAAGGGGACACACAATGCAGCTTTAGCTAAGCCACCTTCCTGCCAGCCAGGAGAGCCAGCCCGCTGGAATCAGGCAGGGGATTTCTGCCAGAATGCACTTTCACACAGCAGGATGCAGGAAAATTGGTATTGCTTGTATTTTATAACAAATCTCATGACCTTCCTGCATCCCAGTCCAGCCCCAAGCACACTCTTTCTTCTGGTGGTTTATCAATAGTTAAAAAGGGTAATTCATAAATCCAGAGTTAATAATCTGTTAGAGAGTGTAGGTTCAGAAATCACAGTGTCTTAAAAAGCAGATTTTCCTGAGTCTTTGAGTGTTTGCAAGGTGCACTTGAGCAGGGAACGGCTCAATCCACATTCCCAGGTGATGAGACAAACAGAAATGCAGGAAATCCCAAGGAAATGAGAAGACATTGGAGAAAAAAATGCTTTTTTGAGGGATGCTTCACATGGGACCATCCCATGTGGGGTTGTTTCCTCCTCCTGGAGGAGGGCAGGACAAAAGCCCAGCTCCTGGACTAGGGACAAGCATTTCTGCCTCTGGCCTGCTGCTGCCACTGCTCTGTGCCTTTGCAGGCCTCATTCCTGCAAGGGCATTAACTCCAGTGGTCCATAATGCTGAGAGGAGCAGCAGTGAGGACTCAAATTCCAGTCTCAGGTTTTGGTTTCACATCTGTTTTTTGGGGCAGCAACAAGAGAACAGAGCAGGCACCACCAGGCAAGAAAGGAACAGTAAATTATGAATTAAACCAGAAATATACTAGGACTGCACTCTTGCCTCAAACCACCATTGATCTTCATGAAGGCAACAAGTCAGTGGAACGTGGAATATTGGCCATTGTGGCTCTGTCTCTGTTTTACAAACAACTCAAGCTCTGTTAGGGACAACTCAGCTACACTCTCCCCACATCCCCACTGCAGACATTCCCTACAGAAAGTGTATCCTCATCTAATCTGCTGGAAAATCCTGCTAAAGCCAACAGGAATTTGGCATAAAGAATCTCACATCATCATGGTTAGATGGGATATTGGGAAGGAATCCTTCCCTGTGAGGGTGGGGAGGCCCTGGCACAGGGTGCCCAGAGCAGCTGTGGCTGCCCCTGGATCCCTGGCAGTGCCCAAGGCCAGGCTGGACATCGGGGCTTGGAGCAGCCTGGGACAGTGGAAGGTGTCCCTGCCCATGGCAGGGGTGGCACTGGAAGAGTTTCAAGGTCCCTTCCAACCAAACCATTCTGGGATTCCACACAGAACTGGGATAAATGGTCAGTTACAAGAAATACTTTGAGTACAGCTGATTATCAGCTCCATACAAACAGAAGAGTAATTAAATGGGCCAAGATGCAGCTCACAGAAGCAAAGTCAAGATCCCAGGTGTTAGAAAGCAAACTGAGGAAGAACTGCCAAGTTTTATATTTTCCATGGCTTGGAGAAGCAGAACTGCTGATGATCTGATGTGTTTCACAAGACTTGCTGTGAGCAGCATGGCACACAGAGTCAGGCAAACGTTGTAATGAGGAGATGTAGGATGTAAAAATAATTAGTCAGGGTTTATGGAGCCTACCAGCGAAACACAGGGAGCTGTGAAGTTATCAAAGGCTCTGTGCAGGGTATGATAACAGGAACATGTGGCGCGGCAGATTCGGAGAGAGAAGTGCAGGCCCTCGTAGCACAACTAATACAACTCCATTGCAGTTCCTCTTGGGATTAGCCATTGTGAGCACAGCAAAACATGGATAAAACAGCCTGTTTGCACTCTATCAGCTACTGCTTTATTGATCCTACAAACTGCTCCTCCATTCCTGCTCTTAACACATTTTGAAACAAAGAATTCTTGAAAGCCACCGATGGCACTCAGACACAGGTTCCTCTTCAAACAAGCGGGCTCTGAACACCAAACCCACACAAGCAGCTTTGGAAGTGCCCACCTTCATCTTTCCCTTCCCTCAGCATTGAAAATATCCTCCCACACTGCCAGCGATTTTCCTCAGCCGAGATCAGAGAATTCTACATGCTGGGGAGGACTTTTGGAGTCACCCAAACCACAACAGCCACCAGGAGCTCGTGCACTGTGTCACCTCCAGGTGATGCAGTCACAGAGCACGGAACAGCACCTGCAGAAAGCTTTGGAGCACACAGCCATCCCAGGGGAAGGTGCAGACTAATTAAAACCGGTGCTACAAAAAGATGCTGCTGTTCTAACATGTGTTAATGTGAGCTGGTGCACGGGAGAGCAATAAAAGAAATGTCAAAGGAAGCGAGAAATCGTGGAGGAGCCTGAACTGAAGGAAGCACAAACAAGAGTCTGGGGAAGCAGGGCACAGACTGTGGAAAACAGAGCTCGCTGAAAGTGTAAATATGGGGGAAGAAAGGTGCAGATGAGTCTCTGCCACGGGGCCAAGGCCTGATCAGTGCTCTTGGAGACAGACACTCACAGCAGAATGGGTGACACTGCCAAATGTGACATTTGACTCATGTATAATCATCATTTAGGACATGGACTCACCTGTGTGCATCCGCAGTCCAGGATAACCATTTCTCCAAGCTCCTTGTAGCTGTGCTGGAATAGGAAAGAGGAGACTTTAATCTCCAGCTTCTTCTGCAAGCCCCAACTCCTCCGTGCTGCTGGCCAGCTCTGCAGCTCACCCTGCGTCCACCTCTATGAGAGAGGTGCCCTGGAGAGCACCATGGACAAACAACTCAAGCTCTGTTAGGGACAACTCAGCTACACTCTCCCCACATCCCCACTGCAGATATTCCCTACAGAAAGTGTATCCTCATCTAATCTGCTGGAAAATCCTGCTAACGCAAACAGGAATTTGGCATAAAGAATCTCACATCATCATGGTGATGGAGAGCACCTGGACACCTTGGGAGAAAGGATTTGTCTCCCTGTGCCTGTCCCCCCTGGCTCTGAGATCACCAGGACTGGAGAGCCTGGAGAGCACCATGGACACCTTGGGAGAAAGGATTTGTCTCCCTGTGCCTGTCCCCCCTGGCTCTGAGATCACCAGGACTGGAGAGCCTGGAGAGCACCATGGACACCTTGGGAGAAAGGATTTGTCTCNAGCGATTTTCCTCAGCAGAGATCAGAGAATTCTACATGCTGGGGAGGACTTTTGGAGTCACCCAAACCACAACAGCCACCAGGAGCTCGTGCACTGTGTCACCTCCAGGTGATGCAGTCACAGAGCACGGAACAGCACCTGCAGAAAGCTTTGGAGCACACAGCCATCCCAGGGGAAGGTGCAGACTAATTAAAACCGGTGCTACAAAAAGATGCTGCTGTTCTAACATGTGTTAATGTGAGCTGGTGCACGGGAGAGCAATAAAAGAAATGTCAAAGGAAGCGAGAAATCGTGGAGGAGCCTGAACTGAAGGAGGCACAAACAAGAGTCTGGGGAAGCAGGGCACAGACTGTGGAAAACAGAGCTCGCTGAAAGTGTAAATATGGGGGAAGAAAGGTGCAGATGAGTCTCTGCCACGGGGCCAAGGCCTGATCAGTGCTCTTGGAGACAGACACTCACAGCAGAATGGGTGACACTGCCAAATGTGACATTTGACTCATGTATAATCATCATTTAGGACATGGACTCACCTGTGTGCATCCGCAGTCCAGGATAACCATTTCTCCAAGCTCCTTGTAGCTGTGCTGGAATAGGAAAGAGGAGACTTTAATCTCCAGCTTCTTCTGCAAGCCCCAACTCCTCCGTGCTGCTGGCCAGCTCTGCAGCTCACCCTGCGTCCACCTCTATGAGAGAGGTGCCCTGGAGAGCACCATGGACAAACAACTCAAGCTCTGTTAGGGACAACTCAGCTACACTCTCCCCACATCCCCACTGCAGATATTCCCTACAGAAAGTGTATCCTCATCTAATCTGCTGGAAAATCCTGCTAACGCAAACAGGAATTTGGCATAAAGAATCTCACATCATCATGGTGATGGAGAGCACCTGGACACCTTGGGAGAAAGGATTTGTCTCCCTGTGCCCGTCCCCTCTGGCTCTGAGATCACCAGGACTGGAGAGCCTGGAGAGCACCATGGACACCTTGGGAGAAAGGATTTGTCTCCCTGTGCCCGTCCCCTCTGGCTCTGAGATCACCAGGACTTCATTCCCAGTTCCCATCCATGATGACAGAGAGCAGAGCTGGATCTCTGGTGAGACACAAAGTCACCTGGGTTCCATCAGTGTCCTACAAACTGCAGCCTAAGGAGAATCCAACTCTTCTCATGAAGGAACAAAGAACTGGGAGTCCAGTTTCCCTTCCTGTCTTCAGCCTCCTGGAAAAAGGAAAAAAAAAATTAAAATCCCAAGTGCTTGAAACTGGGCAACAGGAAGTGCCTCTGAAAGCTCTGTGAGAAATCCTTCCCCATCTGGCCGGTCTTCAGCTAATTAACTGACACGGCTGCAAACGAGCAGCAGCTAATTGGAGCTCTCTGTTCTGCCTTTCTCTGGCAGGAATGACATGGATTCCAGATGACCAACAGTTCAACATTTTCCAAGTAATCTCCATTCAGTGCTGGGCCAGCCTCCCAACAACTTGTCCACATCCTCACCTTGGACTGTGACTCCAAAGAGCATCCCTGGAACCGGGAAGTTGTTATGGGGAAGCATCAGGCAGATGAGGGCAGGCTCCAGTTCCAATGGTGTTTTGGAAAGCCAGCCACCTGCAGGCAATCAGGGGCCAGCTGAGTCCCAGCCATGCCTCTTCCCTGCAGCCAAGGGAACTCTGCGAGCCAGCCCACGGAACCTGGGGCACACAGCCCATGCCTGGTGCACTTTGCAGGAGAATTGCAATGTGGAAGAGCTGTTGCTGTTTGTCTCCAGCAGCTGATGGGTGCCATATCTCCAAATGTGAGGTCCTAAAAAGGAAAAAAGAAAAAAAAAAAAAAAAACAATATTTTCATCTTCATAACTCAT